>JAATLQ010037893.1:0-32555 GCA_013421005.1 Heliconius erato x Heliconius himera | reverse complement strand
TATAAAGAAATAAAAATAAATTATTTCCTCACCCAGGACACAAACGCACAGAACCGCTGCGCCACGACGGCTACACATCTAATTAAAATAAATGATATAGCTTTAAATACATACATATTTCATACAAAATTTCCATCCAAGTACCATTATAATTCTAGTATTGTTCAAATTAACGAGCTCATGTGTATTTTTCCTTTAGCAACGTTGTTTGATGAATTTCATTAAAAGTTTCCAGAAGTTCGCGAGTTGGGATATAAATTAATATAATTTGATAGCTTTGTTATTGATAGAAATGTCCATATTTGTTATACCGGTGTAACAATTTTATTTTTTATTTGTTTGAACGCTCTAATCTCAGCAACTACTTCTTCTAATCGAACCCACAAGCGTAGTACAGCGTCCGACTGTAAACGTAACGATAACGTTTACAGTCGGACGCTGTACTACGCTTTACGTTACAACTTTTCGAATAATTTAACAATGTTATGTTCTTTCTATTATCTTTCTATGAGTGATAATGCAACACAATGTGCTGAGAACGAAGAATTGAGTGATCGGTCACTAAGTACGCGTACCTATCACGCCGTACGTACATACATACCTACAGATGATTTCTCTTATCTTACACGATCTTCTTATCTTACACGAAAAAAAACATGCCTGCTATGGTGTATTGAAAACTTTCTTTATTAAACTTAAAAGATGGCCAAGTGTGAATCGGACTCGCGGGTAAGGGTTCCGTACCATTATCTATAGAAGCTGTCTAAAGTCGTGTTTGCTGTATGAGAACCCCATTAATACTTGTTTTTTTATATTTGTTGTTATAGCGGCCACAGAAATATATCATCTATAAAAGTTTCAACTCTCTAACTATCACGGTTCATGAGATACAGTCTAATGACAGACAGATGGATGGACCGACGGAGTCTTAGTTATTTGGGTACGAAACCCTAAAAATAGTACTAAATATTACTCGATTTTTCTAAGCTAAAACTGATATGTTAAGTGTACTTAAGTACGTAAAAATACAAGAAGAGTATCCAACAAAGGAAGTCATAATGCAGCCGCGCTAACATTATCACACAGTTCAGTTGGGTTAAGCTACTAAAGCTAGAAGAAGATTTTTGTTCTTCACATTTTGAAAGATATTTTAGAAGATAATTACGATTTTAGATGCCAAAATTAGTAAGAAGCTTATATAGGCTTTAAGGGTTTCTCCCGATTTCCATTGAGATTTCATCGACATCAACATCCTCCTTTTTCAAAAATCTGTAAATTGAAATGTCCACTCTTATTTATGTACTAACCTAACCAATAAACCAAAAAACTACTATTACTGTATAGAAAAACAGTCCCCATTATTTATTTTTTAATTTCTGGTAAATATTTTTTTTATTGACTGCCACTATAAAACACGGGGACGCCCCGAAAATTTAACGGTATGTACAGGACGGAGTGTTTCACCACTTTTCCCAGGTTCTCAGTTCCTATTCTGCTGAATTCAGAAGAAAATAAAAAAAGACTGTCGCAACATATCAAAGGATACGTTACAAAGTGAGTAACATTCAACATTTACAATTTAAGGCACGTGCGTCACCGGAAGCGGAAGCGTATCCTATGTTTCATAAGACGCCTAGGTCCTAGCTTAGTATTCTATCTGAGCTCGATCTAGACTAGTTCTTAGAACGTACATGTTCGATTTTTTTGAAGTATGTTACACAGTTATTTATTGCGTTATATTACCTCTTGATGTTATGTCATGAGACATCATGTAAGCGCGATGGTTGTGGGTTCGATTTCTAATAGAGAGAATGTATTATTTTCGTTTTCACGCTCTGGTAACAAGACAAAGCGCGGCATTAAGTTTCGTCACGCAACACGCAATATCTAAAGTGGAGAACGAAGTGTCTTAACACTAGGTTCCTCCTGCTCACCTTACTATATGCGAAATACAGCGTTAAGCTATAAAAAAATCATTACCATACAGCTGTTCCACCATAATTTTATGTCTCAATCTACCGTAACACTTACAAATAATAATTGCTATACAATTATGAAGAGATCGTCGATAATACGAGCCCTTCAATATGCTCATCGAATATTCAGACCGGAAGTAGCTAAGTGGAGGGGGGATGTGGGGGTTTTCACGAGTCATCAAATTAAGAAGGGCTTACAGCAAGTGATGGAAACCTAGTATAGAACACGTTCTAGTATCTATGTTTTTTGTATCTATTATGTGTATGTACGTATGTCTGCCCTTTTTTTCTAGTGAACTCTAGTAAGATTGGTAATAAAACGAGGTGTAGAGTTCCGTCATTCTATATATTCTATTTGGGCGGTCTATAATGCTTGCGAACACTACACTTAACCAAGCTATAAAGAAAAAACTAGAAGCTGAAAAGAGAATTAGCTACTTATCCCTATAACAACATATTTTGATTAAAGAAAATCCACTACAATGTTCTTTTTTTATCAAAACAAAATGGGGTTGAAAATTTTTTTGTAGTCAAAATATAAAATCATCTAATTTTTTTGTTCACATGTGATATTCACATATTTTAATTATTACATTCTGTTATAAATTATAAATATTATATTAATATATAAGCATTACTATGGAGGCCATCGAGGGACAGGGGCACAAGCCCGCGACTATAAACGCGTCGGTTTTGGGTTTGATTCCAACACGAGAAAATGAATTAATATATATTTTAATTTCCTTGATCTAGTAACGAGACAATGTGCGGCGTTGGGTTCCGCCACTTAACACTTAATGCCTCAAATTCTGTGGAAAATGTAGGACGGTAGTGATTTAATAAGAAACAAAGTATCTTAACACAAGGTTTCCAGGTTCCCTCCCACCTCAATGTGCGGAATACAGCGTAAAGTAAAAAAAACATAGTAATATACCTATGTATGTCATACAAACTTATAGTTTACATTTACACTTGGCTGGTTCATTGATTAAGTAATTGGCATAGGAAATAAAATTTAATTATATATTGTTTTCATTTCCATTATTATTCATGTTTTTCTTTATATTGTAATCTACTCTAGTATGGTCTAGTTGTTACTTTGAAATGTATAAAAATCATACATGCCTTGGAAAAGTAGAGGAATGCTAACATTTAAAATAAATTTTCTGTATAAGTTTATTTAGAAAAGAGAGATACACTAACTTCTCTCCAATTATACGCAAAATGATGAAATTATAATATGATTTAAAAAAATAAATCAGTTTCACGCTGTATCCCGCACACAGCAGGGTAGGCAGAAGGAACCTTGTGTTAAGACACTCCGTTCCCCACTTTCTGCCGAATTCTGGAGGCATTGTGTATTGAGTGGCAGAACTCAACGCCGTGCCTAACCTCGACCAGAGCGAAGAAATGGAAATATGAATTTAGGTAAATATTATATTGTACTAGAGGGCGCGCGCGGCTTCGCCCGCTTATTAGGAATTAATTCTAAAAAAACTACGATACACGTGTTCAATAAAATATTTTTAACAGTCTGAATTTAATTTTTTATAAAAATCGGTGGCGATTTAAAGATTTTTCCATATGAACTTTCAACCCCTTATTTGAACCCTTAGGGGGTGAATTCTTAAAAACCATGAAACACGTGTTCAATGAAATATTTTTAAGAGTCTGGATTTAAAATTTTATACGAATCGGTGCCAATTTAAAAAAAAATCCATACAGACTTTCAACCCCTATTTCATCCCTTTAGGGTTAAAATTTTTCAAAATCCCTTCTTAGTGGATGTCCAGAATATGAAAATAAACATCTGCCCAAATTTCAAGTTTCTACCATTAGCGGTTACGGCTCTGCGTGCGTCTTACCTCAGTCAGTCAGCACAAGTCCTTTTATATATATAGATAATATTATATAATATGATTAGATTTTTTTTTCTTTTAAATATACAATATTGTTTTTTTTAATAAGTAAATAAAGGTTACATAATCAATCACAATTATAAAGAATAATAACCCATTCCATAGATAACAAATAAATAAAACAACAAACAATAGACAGATTACATAAGCAATAAAACCTAATCACCTTCCGATGTCACATAAATTTTTGTTACACCTGTCATAAAATAGGAACAGTTATTACGAGCTTTGATGACATCAATTATATCTAAATTGACAGGAATAAAAAATGGAGAGAGAGGAAGACAGAGAGAGAGAGTTCACCACTAGTTCACATAAAGCAGAAATTACGTCGATATATATACGGTAATGACATTTATTTGTATTTTGTATTGTTTTTTCCTTTTTATCGATCTATAAATTGCTGAAAAATTATGATAACGACAAATGTGAATTTTCTTTAAAATTTAGCAATTGCTGAATTAATGCTAAACAGAAAAACAACATTCTTTCTTTCTGTTACTTAGTTTATTTCAATGTATAAAATCAGAAACTGTAGCTAGCATTGGTATCCTTAATGTTATAAAGCTGAAGAATTTGTTTAGTTGAACGCAGTAATCTCAGGAACTCGTGATTCTAATTTAAAAAATCCTTTAGTACATACATAAATATACAAGGCACTGCACTTGCGGTCGGAGTTACTTAGGACACGTAAAATGTTTCATATGTAATCTACAACTCCTAGTTCCATTTGACCATGCGAACGAAGCCGCCTGTAAGAGATAGTACATATGTTTCAAGCAGAGGAAACCTAGGAATCTATTAAGACACTTCCATACCCCACTTTCCGTCGAATTCTGGAGCGGCACAAGCATTGCCTCGTTAGCAGAGCGATAAAATCTAAATATTAAATATTTAATTTCCTCGAATGTTAACAAACCCACAACCTGTCACGCTGACAGCTGCTCGCTTAGACCACTGCGCCACGACTGGCCTCTAAAAGATATAAACAATAAAATCGAACGACCGTACGTTTTCATATAAATATTTGTTACACCTGCCATAAAGCCAGAACAAACAGCAGGTTTGATGACAGCTTTTATTATTATTATATCGCTTTCGATACCGTTACTACGAGATTTCCTTTATTAGTCGCAGCTATAGAATATGCTTATAAAATAATTATAGAGTAGAGTTGTCTGGCATATTCTTTGTATTAGGGTCCGGAATTGAAATCCATAGTTGATTAAAATTAATTAACATTTTAATTTAAAAGTAAGTCATCTTATTTCTGTTTTTTTTTTGGCCCTAGCCTCACATACAACATATTCTATAAGCCGTAGCGTCTAATTGCAAGCGTGACGGTTGTAGATTCGATTCCCACTCGTAGAAATTAATTACTAGTAACAAAACGAAGCACGGCATTAAGCACCACCACTCAACACACTATATCTGTAAAATTGTAGGGAAAGTGGGGAACAGAGTGTTTTAACACTAGATTCCCTGTGTCTAGCCTGCTATATGCGGGATACAGCTGAAGCTAACACAAAAGTAACACATAATTCTCTCTATTTTTCAAATGCTTATTTTGCTTTTCTTTACAAATATTTAAATGTCTTAAAGAACATAATAATGTGACAATAGGTCTTACGCTTTCAATTTTCAGAAAAGAAAAACAGTTTTTCCAACAAAATCCCGAAACAGCTTCCACATATAAGCTTGAAAGCCTGAAAAATGCTAAAACACCGGTTTGAAGAGGCAGAGCCTTTCGTCGAGGCATTCGTCATTACACAAAATACGCGTGGCGAGACACTTTCTTACATAATACTCCCTTGTATCTCAAAATCTTGGAGAATCACTCTTGAACTTGCAAGATATTGACGTTTTAATGGAAATATACGAGGCTGTAATACTGTTGTGAGTTCGATTCTTGGGGGAAGTTATTGTAGTTAAATTATTTTTATTTCTCCATCTCGAAAAATAGTGCAGAGTGTGATTGTTTATCAACACCTGGTGTTTTTCTAAATATATATTTAAAAACATATAAAAAATTAGCCTTTTATATTTTTTATATAAAGCATTTTTTTTGTACTGTTTTAATAATTATAAATAAGAAACTAAGTTCTTATTGTATATGTTATTTTAATGTTTAATTTCTTTTTATTATCTCTAAAAATATTAACAATATTTAAATAAAAACTACATTCCAATTCACATTACAATTTCAATATATCGATGCGTCAATACATGAAAACGTGAAAAGCTATACGCTAACGTATCTGTACGGCTGTTGACCTCCCCAACCCTCGCTTGCACGCTACCTCGGAAATACATTGTAAATTGTATACATATTACATTTTTTTTCTTTATTTTCACGGTTTATCTTGCATTTACCTACCCTAAGGTAGGCAGAGGGAACCGTAGTGTTATGACACTCCGTTTTCGATTTTCCACTCAGTTTTGATAGAAATTGCGTGTTAAATTAAAATTAAATCAGCTTCAAGCTGTATACCGCACACAGCAGGGTAGGCAGAGGAAACCTAGTGTTATGAAACTCCGCTCCTCACTTTCTGCAAAATTCTGGAGGCATTGTGTATAGAGTGGCAGAAATCAACGCCGCGCTTTTGCTTCGACGCCAGAGCGAAGAAATTAAAATATAAATGTAAATAATCATTTCTTTTTCTCGAGTGAAAATCGTATCTACAATCAGTCGGTTTACAAGCATACTTTGTGCCCCTGCGCCACGACTGGCCTCAGACATTGCGTGTTGAGTGGCGGAACTCAATTACGCGCTTCATCTTGTTACTAATAGAGTAAATGAAAGTTAATTTTGCCCGTGTGTATCGAACTGACGATCATTGCGCTCATATTTAAACGCTGTGCCGCGGCAGCTTCAAAGTTTAATTATTTTTTTATACTCAAACGTAGCATATGCGGAATATCTATATATCTATATCTAGCTTAGTCACTCACTTATTCTCCGCTTAGGTCTAAACTTCAATATGTTTAGTAGTACTAGTAACTAGTACAAGACGGAATTGATTCCATAACCTTTACATAGACTTCCTAACTATGTGTATCTATATATATTTTTAATTTAGAACAGTGTCTCCTATCATTCTTTATATCTTCTTTAGGGTCAGCTAGCCTAGGGAACCTAAATATCCAATATTGCATTTCCTCGAGTAGGGATCGAACCCACAACCTGTCACGTTTACAGTCACACACTTGTGCCCCTGCGCCACCACTAGCCTCTATATTAGATAACGTATTTATATGAAATAACGTGATGTCAATATATATTTGCCCATTTATATATCACACACGAGAGTGATTACCGTGTAATACAAACGCTCGTTTGTATTGTATTTGTTGTTTATTGAAATATCTCGGTCTCACGGGAGATGTAACGTCAATGGAAGCTGTTTATATGTTTCAGATAAATTAAAATAGAAAACCTTTAAATATATAACCATTTTTGGCAATATGCTTGTTATTTTAATACCGCCCGCAAGTTATGGATGTGCAGGTTCACGCCTTTTCCCGTATCGCAGAGTTAAAACACTCCATTTCTCACGCACCACGCAACTTTCTATACATTGTCACTACCAGAAGAGAGAAATTACAATAAATATAATCCAGTGTGGGTATCGAATCAACAACCGTCGCTTTACGGTGATATGTTGTGTTCTGCGCTATGATTTTTTTATTATAAAACTAGCGACGCCCGCCCACTTACTCTTATTGTTATATTAGAGCCAAATTATACAATATCTTTTCATAAATTGTAGCCTATGTGTTATTCTGGTGAATATATAATCTATATTAACTATAAAGTTTCATCTTAATCCGTTTAGTAACTTTAGCGTAAGTGAGATGGAATAAACATCCATCTTCATACATTTATTATATTACATACAACGTAAACAAATTTATAAAATTTCTATATCTTTCAGTTAATTATACAGAATATTCTAAGAAATTTATTCCTACACAAATAAATAGGCCTCAAACACGTTTATAAAGAAAAACAAGCTGACGTAAAGAAATATGGCATTTTTTTTGTCTTCAATACAATACTATAAAGTAAATATAACATAATATAAATATTTATTCACATGGTCGACACGCGCCGCGTCGCAAATAACTATTATAATTTAAAATGAGCTGCATCACTCCTTTCTTTACTTATCTAATATCTTTTACGTACTGAACGGTTATCGCTTCGCTCGCCGACTCATTTTCGCTTCGCTCTGTAATGATAAAAAATTAAAAGACAACGATATCTTTTTTATATTATATCCTAGCTTTGGAATTAATTAATTTCTATTCGACAGTTAGCTAAAAAGACAAACCGCGGAGTTAATATCCCACTGAACGCGTGATATTTGAGAAATTGAGCACCGCAGCTTTTTAAAATTGGAGTTTATTATAATAAAATAAAAAAAAGGTTTAAAGTTAAACTTCATTATTACTAGAAAATTAAAAATTTTGCTATAATATCGAAGCTAATCTTATTTATGGGACTTTATTCTGATTTCGAGTGGAGAGGATTGAGTAATAATATAGTAGAGAAAAGCATGGATGTAAGCGTCAAATTATTTAGATAATATCATAATATATGAGGCCGTCGTAGCGCAATGGTACAGAGTCGGTGTGTCAAAGCTATGGTCGTGGATTTGATCCCCACAAGGAGGAATGATTATAGTTAAATTATCTTCATTTCTCCGCTCAGATAACCAAGTTGCGTTCCGTTCCGCAAGTACGTTGAGTTCCGCATCAACACGCGTGTGTCTAGAATTGGGCGGAAAGTAGATAACGGAGTGTCTTAACACTAGATTTCTTCTGGATGCCCTGTTATGCGAAAAGTTATGAAAAAAGCGAGAAATTGCCGCTGCTACTGGTATAATAATGTTGGAAATTACATGACAGATGATTTTCAATTCTCAGTTGCCTACTGCCCGTCCAATTTTCGAGACATTGCACGCTGAGTGGAGAAAATCGCAACCTACTTGTCTTGCTCTTGTTAGCACTGGGGGAAATGGAAATAATTTTATCCTCCTAAAAGGGGCTCGAACCCACAACCGTCGCGTTTACAGTCAGATGCTGTGCCACGACGGTCTCAGAAATTAATTATTTATTAATTTCTGAGATATACTTAAAGTATTATCACTTGGAAGAGCAAATACAATTGTATTCACACGATACAATGTATATCTCTAATTAGTAATTTATCTAGATTTATTTGGAGGCTCTAAACAAATGTAGACGGAATCCAGGCTTTAGACAGACCTAACCTTATTGATCTCAGTAATTACTTTCCCACACTCAGAGGATACAATTAGGTAAATAGATCCGTTGTGGTTCAGTGGAAGTTTTGTAGATATGTATGAGATACGATATCCTTAGTTTTTTGTTTTGGGATTTTTTTTTCATTTTAACTTTCAAGAGATTTGGGTGTTAGTGGCGCGACAGAGGGAACACAAGGGAATAATTAAAAAGTTTACAAAAAATATATCAATTGAATAAAAGTAAGTTATGGTATGGTTTTTTGATTATGGCGTTCCGAACGTGCCAGTTAAGCACATATCACCTTGCCAATGTCACGGTGTCTGGAGAAGACACTAAAGAGGTTGTACGGTAAAGAAGAGACAATATTACACAGTAAGAGAACGCATGTTAAAAAAAATCAGTTAAAAATTGCCTTCATTATATGCATAACACAGTAATAAATTGTTTACAATTTAATATATTTACATAGACGACTAAACACAAAAATTAAAAAACATAGAACATTAAGAGGACGGGGAACCTTATGAGGAAAAAAATTATAAGAATAACATTTTAGATAAAACTGTGACATTTTGTTATTGAAACTTTAAACTGTGTTATTTTAGAAAATAAGAAAAAAGAAAACGATACGAGAATAGATAGTTTCTATTATCGCGAAGCAAAAACATTGGCTGCAAAAAAATATGTAATATTTGGTAACAGTAAATCCGGAAAGCCTTTATGTAGTAACTAAAAAATTAACAGTTCAAATTTTTTTTCACAATTTAATATTTTTTAGGCGTAGCAGGATAGGCAGAGACTACTTACAATTAAAACACTCTATTCTCTATTTCAGAATCATTTCTTGCTTAGTGACAGGACTTAACGCCGCCCTTTATCTGCAAGAGGGTGGAAATAAAAATATACAACCCATATCCCAATAAGGTAAGCAAAAGCAATGTAGTGTTAAAACACTCCTCACTTTCGTGCTATTTTTCGCGATGTAGCGTAATGAACATTGCAGTACTCAACGTCACGCCTTGTCTTGTTATCAAGGCGAAGAAATAAATATGTACAACTCTAAACTTAACACGGGGCGAGAATCGAACCCACAACGCCCGCGTATTACGGTTCCTCACATAAATTTTCATCACATATAAATATTTAAAAATGTGACATATTGATTGGCCGCTGTAATCCTATAGCGCGTAGTACAGATGACACACGAGGTTATTGTTCCTAACAATGAACTTCAACCCTTGGAAGGTCAACGCGTTGTAAGGCTTCTCTGTAACGAACTTAGTTTTTCTGTTTCACTTTTTACACTATTACGTGTATTGGCAGAGAAATTTATTAGAAAACGGAAATCTAGATATATCTTGTGAATTATGGAATACAATAGTTATGGGTGGTATTTAGAATTGATGTAAATTTCGACAATTTTTTTGTTTTAAATAGCTTAGGGGCCGTCTTGGTGCAGATGTGAAAACGTGTGACTGTAAAAACCGACCTATGTGGGTTCGATTCCCACTCAGAGGAATGGAATATTTCCTATTCAACATGTAATATTTTGAAAATTGGGGGTGCGTGAAAGACGAAATGTTTGTTTGAAATGTTCAAAGCAGAGGGAGCACTAGGTTCCCTCTGTTTATCATATTAAATGCGTGATATAGCATGAAACTAGAAAAATAAAGAAAAATATTATGCAAATTATGTACATCGTAAAAACTTCTCATTTAGCATAAGAAAACAACTTTAAGTGTACATCTTAAAAATATTTTAATCACAGCTTTTATTCGCTACTATAAACTTTTTACCCGACTTTACGCTCCTATACCCATAAGTTATTTACATAAAAGACAAAAACTTATATACACGATAAGGTCACGCCTCCATTGAAGCAGATCGACACAATTTTTTTTTTATTTTTTTACGTTATAAATAAGAAATATTTTTCAATAGTTCTTGCCCTAGATGCGTGACGATGACAAAAGTGTTAAATAATATTTATTTAAAATTATAATAGTCAATTATTTAGTATTTACTTTGTTGTAAATTAAATTCTGAATTGCACCACAATGACACCTTTGTCAAACATTTGGGATTGTGGTAGTTCCGCACACGATGAATTTGAATTCGATTTTTTTTTAGCTTCACGAACGGGTAGGTAGAGAAAATCTGGGAATCTAGCGTTAAGATATTATGTTACCCAATAAGATACTTCAGTTCCCAAATTAAATATTTCATTCGCCGAATGTGAATCGAACCCACAACCCTCGCATTAACGGTCACTTGTGCCCCCGTGCCATGACGGCTTCGACATTTCGTTTGTTTTATCTTGCTTTACTCTTTTTTCCGAATATAACAAGATGGGTAGAGTAAAACTAGTGTTAAGACACTCCGAACTCCATTTTCCGTTAAAATTTTAGAGCCATTGCGTGTTGCATGGCTCTCATACAACAGACATGATTTTTTCTTTATAAAAAACTGTGTGTATGCAAGTTCGACTCGCTCTTGGCCGGTCTTTAAATTAATCATATCGTGAGAACTGATTAATAAGCTACAACAAGTACATACTAGCGGTTATCTAACCATCTATTAACTTCGATGGTTTCGATAAGTGGCCGAGAGATAGCGGCTTAATTAGATTCCTACTATCTTATTTTTAATGTTGTTTGTATAAAGCTAAATGATTTTGGGTTCAAATCTATTTGAGGGAATAGTTTTTTATCTTATATAACAATTTATTCAACAAACAATATTTTTACGAAAATATACAGATTAATATCTTATTTTTTTGTACTAAAGTAGATAGTAATAAACAGTGGTATAATAATATAATAAGAAACTTAGTAAAAAATTAGCTGTCCACTTTTTTAAGCCAGATCGTGAAAATATTAAATCGTTTAAAAAATCAAAAAAGAAAAAACTAAATTAATGATACGTTTATACTATTTACTAACTTAAATATGATCGACTACTGTGTCAATTTAATTGGGTTTTGTTCGGGTTATTTAGTAGTAACGTATAAATGTTATTTTTGTCTTGGCTAGCACGTACCATACGCCACTTCAAACATAAAACGTCCTCCTTCTGGGAAGTCGGTTAAAAATTAAAAGATTCTAAAATATCTATTCACCCCATAGCAACTTCGAACTCACAACTACGCAACAATGTGCAAAGGATAAAACATAAGTGTATATTATTATATTGCGTTCCTTAACGCCATTTAACCCTCACGTTACCTTCTACTTCCGTCAAACTATTTACCGCCTCCCCTATTATAATAATCGAGGGTGTACTGTATTACAGAATCTATTCGTGTTATAGTTCTTTAAGTGTTGTTTAGATATGATTGAAGTTTTATTTCTTTTTTAGGTTCACGCTGTATCTTCTTTCTCGAAAATTTAATAAATATATATTTTTTTAAAACATTAGAATTACCGTATAATTCTAAATCTGTATTTGATTAGAACCCACAACCAACGAGTTCAATCAAACACCTCTAAAACTAGGTCCCATAATTAGTTTATAATATTATATCTAAATTAATTTAAACACAAAAATATACACAAAACACAATATAATTTACAAATTGTAACGAACTAACTTCAGCCTAAATGAGAACGGAGTGCTTTAACACTCGATTCCAAGGTTCTTGCCTACTCTGGCTCTCTATTCGCAACTGGATATCTACAATCGATTCATAAATAGTTTACGAATCGAATAAACTTTTCACACTACAGGTACAACCCTCGACAAAGCTAGCAGGGGTGAAGGGAAACGATACAGGAATTAAAACTATAAGGGAGGAAAACGCTTGGTACTTTTTATGTAATTTATTAGTATTATGGGATTCTCTGTTTGTGGGGTAGTAGATCGTTTGATGGAAGTACAGCGTAAGTTACGGTTTAAAAAGTATCAAGATAAATTACTAGGCTAGGGAAGACTGTCCTTACGCAGTGGAATGAGTATTGTGTATTTGGTCAGTTTAAATTTTTTTTTTTTAGCTTCACACTTTATCCTGCACATAGCGGGGTAGACAGAAGACAGGATAGGGACAGAAGGAACCTGGGAACCAAGTGCTTGGATACTCCATTGCCCATTAAATATCAGTTAAATATCACCCCTTTGACTGGGAATCGAACCTACCACCATCGAGTTTATAGTTGCAACACAGTTTATTTAACTATTCTTAACATATATAATATTTTTTGTTACAAAATAACAAAAAAAAGGTAAACGAAACAAATACCTATAGAGTTACAAAATAGGTACATTTAAAAGCAATCACCATACCATTAAAGTAAATAGATGTCCACGAGCTCCACAAAGAGTGTCAAAATTAAACGATTTACACAAAAAACTGAAATAAACACCGTTAGAAAGGCATTTTTACATGGAATATTTCGGTACTTTCTCAATGTTCCCACGGCCACTACTACTACTACGTTAGACTTGGAATAGCGTGAAATAATATTAAAATACTTGTAAAATTATTTTTTTAAACTTCTCGCTGTATCCCGCATATAGCAGACGGAACCTAGTTTTAAGACATTCCGTTCCAACTTTTCAAGACTGAGTGTTGAGTGATAGTTTGCGTGTTGAGCGAGACACTTTGTCTTGTTATCACAGCGAGAAAATGAAATTAATTATTCCTCCGAGTGTGTATCGAACCCACAACTATCAAGTTTTAAACCACAATCTATGCCGCTGCGCCACAACGGCCTTGACTGAAATCTAATGGATAATCAATAAATAATTACTATAGTGGCAGATGGTTAAACACCTGTTCCACGTTTAGTCGTATTGGTCGGACTATGACCTGTAGGTTCGAAGTATTGTGGAGCATCGTCTCAAAATTAAAAACAAAAGAATGATATCTCTATATCCTGCCATATAATGATAAGCATATGAAAACTGCACCACCTTCTCTTTTCTTCTTAGGTTTTACCATGATTAATGCCTTCCATCATATATAATGACACCATTTTTTTTTAGCTTTTTCTCATCTTTTTTAGAGTAGGCAGCGAGGGACCTAGTGTTAAGACACTCCTCTTCCCACTTTCCACTGAATTCTGGAAGCAACGCGTGTTGAGCGGCGTTATAGGCATTATAACTCTTAAAGAAAAGTTTCTTTTCTCCATATGTATTGAATAAAACTCTATGGAGTTTTAAGTTTACGCTGAACGTGACGACAATGACGTCATAAATATATTCTATCTATTCTTATTAAAAGTTTCAGATATTGTAAACTGTAAAAGAAAAAATAATTAAATTCTTTCAAAACCGCTTTTACAGCTTTCTATCAAATTTATCATCCTAATCATTCCCAATATGAGAATTGAACCAACAACCGCTTACAATCGTTGTCCCACAACCACTATAGTTTCAGAATACTTAGCCCTTAGCCATATTTTCGAATTCATAATATTAACAAAACATAAGTATAACATAATATATTTATAAATATTAAATATTTAAGCCATTCAATAGGCAAGGCTTGAGAGGAAACGGTGTCGTATGTCGCCATTAGCTTGTTTGAACCTACCGCCGCCTGACGCAATCTAGTGTTGAATTTCTGACACGCTACAGTATATATGTATGTATGTATATACTTATTATAGTATGGTAGTAATAGGATCAATTACAATAGTCTGCAATTAAAATAATCATTGTATTTTTCTAGATGTTATGTGATTTTTTAATTTTACTTTGATGGTCTTATTTCTTATGGATTTGGCGGAAAATGGGGAACGAAATGTCTTAACAGTAGGTTCTCAATTTTAAAATATGGTACTTCCCATTGATCTAAAACCCTGAAATTTGCATGACATTATTTGGCTTTTTATTTAAATACATAAATATACTCAAAAACATAAAACTTATCCTTAATTTAATAAAATATAATCCATTTTCTATCAAAATTGATAGCAATATACTATCACAAAACTATTTAAAATAACAATACATACAATACAACAAACAAGTAAACTGCAAACTAAAATTCCAAGTTAGGTAAGCCGTTAGTTGCATTCCAGCGTGTACCGATCGGCATTCCATTGCTTACTCCTCCCCCCGCCCCGGCCCCGAACTCGCTACCTGCGCAAGCGCAAGCCAGGGTGAACGATCGCGATTAGGGGTCGGAAATAACAGACATACCTACAGGTGCTTTCGTCTATTCTGTTGTAGTATCTTGTTTTGCAAGGTGTTTTGAGTTTTATTTTATTATATTCAAGTATACAAGCAATATTATACAAATATAAAGTAGTATAATACTACTTCATTATTATTTTTCTATGTTACTTTTTTAGTTTTGACTACATTGACTGTAAACAAGACAATTTTGCGATTGATTTTCACTCGGGGAATGATGCTATATACGGGATACAGCGTGAAGTCATAAATGTCATTCATTATATTAAAATATAAAATATATTAATGACATTTTTAAACAGATAAATCTACTATTTGCTAAAAACAAAAAAAAATATACTACAAAATAGTTACGAACTACGAACCTATGAATAAAAACTCCACGTGTAAAATCCATTTAAACTCAATGTCGTTGACTTAATTTGAAAATTTATAAAGCTCGAGCCCTTTATATAAAATTGAATTTAAATATTCAATTTTCTTGTTGTTTATAGAAGGAAATGATTCTAATTGACGCTAAGCTCTGGCTGACCTAAAATTTAGTAGAAAGTCTACAATTTGGTTAATAGTTATACCTTAGTATACCTTAGTAACTGTTAGATAAAGTTAGGAATTACCTTACTAACTTTGCTACGCTGTTAGTGCTATTAACTATCTATTGAAAGGTTAAATAAAGATATTAAAAAGCATTTTTTTAGCTTCACGTTAAAAAAAATAGTTTTATGCGGGACACAGCATATCACAGCTCAGACATAGGGAACGTAGACATCTTGCAGTAACACTCTGTTTTTATTAAGACATTTCCGGTCCCCACTTTCTACCGAATTCTCGAGACATTTTATGTTGAATGGTGAAACTAAGCCCCGCATTTACCTTGTTAACAGAGTGATTACTATATTCATGTATTATTGTAGTTTTTCCGTTTTAAATATTTTTCATCTACCACATTTAGCCTATATATGACTCCGTTCTTTCAGTTGTAGTCACTTTCATTCCATTGACAGAGTTTTAAGCTGGTAGTAAAATACGTAACGCAACACAGCATTTTATTTAACCAGACTAGGAAACTTAAATCCAAAAAAAAACATAAAGCAATTAAATCAGAAATGATTTATACATACTTAACTCTACAATTAGTATAATTTTAATATCCAAACGTAGAATGTCGTTAAAAAAAAACAATAATTAAAAAAAATAATTTCATGAATGAAAACTTCGTTAGCGTAGGTCGATGAACTTTTGACGTGGCGCCATATTGGAATATGGCGGCGCGCGGGAAAACCAAGTGCACTCAGAACGATTGCTTCCACGCTATTTTTTTCATAGAGAACCGTGGTTTTAGTAAATTTTGTTGCTTATTAAAGATTCTGCGCGCGTACTAAAGGTTCTGGCTGTATACAAACGTAAAACGTCTGTTTTAGTGAAACACGAGCTTTGGAAGCTTATGTCAAAGTTACCGAAGACACAAGGAAGCTTATATTTTAAACTTTTTATCACTTTATTATACGATGTCTCAATAAAAAGCTAATAACATTACCATTTTATTACACCCATTTGTGACAATTTCAAACGCATCCGCCATCAATTTACGTTGCGTACCACAAATTTGATTACGATTTTTCTTAGAAGTTCTTGAAGAGTTTCAGTGAAGAAGATTTTTTTAAAGTTCTTGCAATGTCTTTGAAATCACCGTGTTGTTCGCACGCGTATTTTTTATTATAAGTAAATTGTCATTTCATTTTAAAATTTAAATCCCACACTAATAGAGGATCTTGCCGGTGATTTGTCAAAGTATAGTTTTTTTGCTTCACGCTGTATCCCGCACCTGGCAGGATAGCAAAGCGTTAACAAAAGCGTAACCTAGGTTAGTTTCACTAACGCTAGGTATTAGGAACCTACCATTAAAACATCTCGTTCTCATTAAGACACTTCCGTTTCCCATTTTACACCGAATTCTAGAGGCATTGCGGGTTGAGTGGCAGAACTCTATGCCGTGCTTTTATTATATATGTATTAATTATTATATATAGGGGCCACGACTGGTTGTGGGTTCGATTCCCAATCGAGGAAGTTAAATATTCATCGAGTGTCCTGGTGTCGAGTTGGCCGAAAATCCGGAACAAAATTTCTCAACACTAGGTTACCGCTGCCTATCCTGCTGTGTGCGAGATACCTGAAGCTTATCTATTCATTTTATTTTATAACTACATTATTTATTATAATCAGACGTGAAACATAAGAAAACAAGAAAGAAAAAATATCAAACACTCTTCTAACGTCTCGCTATTTAAAGCTTACCTAAATTTCCGATGGTGCCGTAATTCATAAACATATTTTTCTCTTGTCATACCAGGCCAGTGTTTATTGTTAAACATCTAACGTCACAGTTTTGTAGGTAAGTATAAATAGACGTACACACGACGACGCTGGCATCACGTGATATACAAATGAATAGAGAATAAACGATGTATATATTTTTCATTTCCTACTAGTTTTATACTGCGGCTTCGACCGCGTGGTCTAAGACAATTAGATAAGAAACATTCTAAGTACCTGGGTAACTCTTACTATTGGTACAGTAGTTCACATATAAATGATTGATGTGATATAATATAGCCTATATATAGCCTTCCTTGATAATGGACTATCCAATATGAAAAGTATTTTTTAATTTCATTTGATTCCGCCAGGTTCCAAGGAACCTAGCATATCAGCAATACACAACGTGCAACTATTTAAAATCTACGTATTTTCAGTTACTCATTTTAACTGAACTTCCTAAAACTACGGGAAATTAAATATTTCCTATCATCATGTCTCTTGTAATGAGACAAAGTGCGGCGTTGAGTTTCGCCACTCAACACGCAACGCCTGCCTATCCTGCTATATGCGGGATAAAGCTTAAAGTAAAAAGAAAACACTTCCTATACTATTACTTAACTTTAATAGTATTTTCGTCGTTCGCCGGTAAATTGTCTCCGACAGCTGCGTCTAAATTTGGTCCGTCCATTACGAGTTCTGTTTTATAAATACTAAGGAAATTAGTTAAAAACGCCGTGAACAGATATAGCGTTAATATAACAGCTACTCTTACTTAGTTTATACGAAACATGACAACATCCTTTTGATTTTATGACGTTTCAAGGAAATCTTGTAAGACAGAAGTGTTACTATTTTTAACATTTTTAAAGTGTTATTCCACACTTAGGAAAGAAAAATACTTATTTAGAAAACGTATAAAAATTTGAACGTAGCGGGACTCAAACCCGCGCATTCTGGAAACCGACCAGGCGCTTCTGACTACTAAGCCATACGTTCTTATCAAGCTACGTCGAAATTTTTATAAGCTATAACACAGCTTATTCATGTTTGTTAGTGTTACTACCAACAATATTATATATTAAATTGTTTTAGGAAAATCCTATTTTACTAATATTATAAATGTGAAAGTTTGTGAAAATGGATGTTGGTTCCACTTTCACACCAAAACTACTAAACAGATTTTGATGAAACTATACTACTACTAGTAATAGAGCTTAAACATACATCAGAAAAACAGAATCAGAATAAGGTAAAATTTATGTAAGGATAAAATATATTAAAATTCACTTCTAAATTAAGTCTATTTCGAAATCCTAATTACTATTCTTAAGCAAACGTAATACCTACGTGACAGACAAACCCGTACTATGACAGGCAAAAGATAAACAAAAGAAACTACTGTTAACAAATTTAATAATTTTATAATTATTACCCAGTAAGATGTGACTGTAATTTCAACTGGTTGTGGGTTCGATCCCCACTCGAGGAAATAAAATATTTATTTAAATTTATATTTTCATTTCTTCGCTCTGGAGCCGAGGCAAAGAGCGGTCTTGAGTTCCGCCATTTACCACATAATGCACTTAGAATTCGGCGGGAGGTGGGAAACGGAGTGTCTTAACACTAGATTCCCTCTGCCTTGGTTATTTTACTTAAACTTTGACAATATTAGTAAATGTTACGAAGGGAGGCACAGAAAGATTTTGTTATAAAAGTGGACACAAGTCACTGAAAGATCTAGGTGTTTTCTTTGAATGTTATCAAGTAAACAAGTGAATATTATAATTAATTTACGAAGTAATCAATGGCTACGCCTACATTACCATTACAAACATAAAATATTGAAAAAAAAAGGAATCTACACCCAAAAAATAAATCTAAAAAGTTTATCCCTATTAATACAAGTCACGTATTTATATATCGTTATAGGTTACACAATTGGCTCTAATGGCCGGCAAGTTTAGGGGACACAGTGCTTTTCATAACGTATAAACTTTTAGGGACCCTCCCGAAAAATGATTTATGTTGCCAATATACTGGATAAATTTAAGTGAGATTTAAGCGACTCCGATCAGTGAATATTAGAAAGTTTTCTTATAATCTTCTTTTATGCGACGCGGGTATTTTATATAATGGTATCTTTTATATTAATAATTTATACAAATTTTATATTTTTTTGAGATAGGTAGGCTAGTAGGTAGGAGCAATTTTTAATGGATTATTCTATTCAGTTATTTTATTGACAAAACGTATTGGCAAAATGTGATGCGACCGAATGTTCTTGCGATTTCGTAAACGGGAAATTTTACGTCCCGGTACCGTCTTTGGGGACATTGGGAATCACAAGCGAAAATTGGGGCGGCCCCGTTGGAAACGGGCAGTCCGGTCAATGATCACATTAGGGATACAGCGTGAAACTAAAAAAAAACATTGCGGTATCCTGCATATTGCAGGGTAAAACCTACATAAATATACATAGTCCTACATTATATCATTCACCCGGACAATATGACCAGCTCGATTCAAAGTAGCCATTGGCTTGTTAAATCAGAAGGAGCAGTCGTTTATTGTGGACCTCCACCTCGTCCCCGCGTCACGCGTAATGGTGCACGTACGGGGAAGCTTAGCTGAGCGTGAATGCGAGCTTTGTTCTGGCTAATCAGCTAGGAAATTGTAAACTTATTATATTATTTCGATATTAGAATAATATAATTACTAAAAGAGTTTTTTTAGCTTACGCTGTAACTCTAGCGGGGTAGCCAGAGAGAAAGGGGCGCCAAACGCTACGGTCTCTGCATACCTTTTTCGTCTGTACTCCGGGGGGTCCTCATGCTTTTCTTAACCTTCCTTCAGTATCACCAATACTTCGAAGGACATCCGTGGTCACTCTATATAAGTTATAAACATATAATAGTTTTTACCTACGGCTTCACTCCCATGGTTTAATAGAAATAACTCAGAGTACTGTATGACCCATGTCACAATCTAAGTGGCAGAGGTAACCTGGATACTGATACAGAGGGTTATGTCGAAACGAATAACGTGATGTTAGCCTTTAACCTTCTTCAATAAATGGATTATTCAACACTAAAAACAATTTTCCATTCAAGCGAATGCCTGCCCTGTTATATGTAGGATACACCATATTACATTCGACGGGAAAAGAACCCACATTCATCAGTTACAAATGTCACATCCAATACCGTAAAGATAGATAAGTAACTAAAACTATAGAAAAGTAACTAAAACTCGAATAACAACTTAATAGCTTTTGAATCATCCCTTTATCAAACATAAATGCGGAAACTCCATTGTAGCGCCGACCTTGTACCATAAAATTGATAAACACAATATTTCCACGAAATCTCATTTCCATATCGGTCAAATATCTAAAAAATATATTTTATTAGTGCGAATTTTTGCTATTTTTTATATGGAGCCGTCGTAGTGTAGCAATAGTTGTTGCTTTAATCCTCAAAAAAACAAAGTTCGGAATTGAGTTACGCCTCTGTCTCTCAGTTTCGAAAATATGGCGGTACGTGGAGATCTGAGTGTCTTAACAGTTGGTTCCTCCTGCCTACTCAGTTATATATAGGATACAACGTGAAGCAAAATAGATATTATATGATATTATATAGATTGACTAATATTATTCAATTTCTTCACATTATAAGTAGGTACCTACTATTCTTGAACTGGAAAAGATACGACGTAGAACCGAACATACCCTTTTACCCATGCCGAATTATGAACTTCAAAATTGTCTACACGTGAATCTTTATATAACCTGCATACATTTAACATCTTAAACAACCGAAATCAATGATGATATCAATAGAACAGCTAATATGCTCATAAATATTCCCAAATAGTAATTAGATATAGCTCCAAGTATACGGCGGGTCGACGGCGCATGCGTCATGGGGCCCTAAGAATTTTTTTACAACTTCGTTCCATTAACACTGTACTACGTATTAATTTTCACATATCGTTATCGTATATTCATACCTTAGATGTCACCGTGACTCACAGATTCAGCCTCATAGTATAAACGCGACAAATGTTGGTTCGATTCCCAGTTAAGAACTGAATTATTTCCGCCATTCAACGTGAAATGTCTTAAAAATAGCGCATCTATACATATAGATAGCACTCGGTTTCCACTGCCTAGCCTGTAGGATTAGATTAGATTCAGAATACAGCCCGAAGTTATAAAAACAGTTTTAATTTGTGATTGTCGAAAATATTAATGATTTCGTGAAGTTTTCTTACCAAATACAAATAAGCTACATTGCAACATACTACACTCTTAACAGCAAGTATAATTAAAAATATGATATTTAATTATATAACAGCAGATTATAGAGATTTTCAATATTATTTTCAATTTTATTCGACACATTTTGCATCATTTCCCTTATTTTATGCAACACGCAATGCCTCCAGAATTCGACAGAAAGTAGGAAACGGAGTGTCTTACACTAGGTTCCCTCTGCCTACCCTGCTATGTGCGGGATACAGCGTGAAGCTGATTTATTTATATAATTTTTTATTTCCCGTATTTACAGTGGGAAATTAGCAAAATGACCAATTACTTCGCAAATCCTACCAAATCACTTAACACGGTGCCCCTTGAAACAGTAGAAGACGATGACCGTCACCGATGACGACTCCCGCAAAAACAGATCGAAGGCTATTTAAATTGATTCTGGTCGACGAACTTTATTATCTAAAAATAAACATATTTAAATATATGTTTTTTTTTAGTACAGTTTTTTAACTTTAAATTGATTGTAAATTAGAATTTTCTTTATGGGAAATGTATTATTTTAATTTCTACAACGGTATTTCAAAGTAACGTGTAAGCTAACTATGGACAATAAATATTTATATGATAGAGATATTGAAAAAAAAATTTTTTTGCTTGGCCAAATTAAGTAACTAATTTATAACATATTCTATGGGCGGAAGGCTAACAGTAGGATTCACCATTTAGCATCCTCGATAGGTGGACTATTCAAAACAAAAACATTTTTCAATTAGAAACTGTAGTTCCTGAGATTGGCGTGTTCAACCAAACAAAGTTGTCATCTTTATAATATTAGTGCAGATACACAGAATATTCTTGTCAGTCTAATTAAATGTTATGACAGTTGTAGATTGTAATTTTCGTTTCTCGTGGTTCCCGGCACCCCCCGGCTGCCCCCGGCTCCCCCTGGCTCCCGGCTCCCGGCTCGGTTGCCGTCTCAAACTTAGCCAGGCTATTAAGTTTTGACACCTATCCATTGTAAGCTCAAATTTTATGGTCTGTTTTGTTTTAGGTGAAAGATGAGGCTTTGTTTGATTTGTTTGATTATGACGTTTGATAGTTAAATAAGTTAGTTATGTCACAAATTAACTTGCTTTTTTTACTTTAATTTTTTATTTATATTAGGAAAAAAATTAAGGCTGTCGTGGCGTGGTGGCACAATCGTGTGAGTGTAAACGCGAGTTGAGAGTTCGATTCCCAGTCGGGATAATTAATTATTTAATATGTTCATTTTTTCGTTCTGATAACAGTGAGACAAAATGAGTTGAGTTCTGCCGATCACCACGCGATGCCTGCAGATACGGCGAAAAGTGGGGAACGGAAATAGAGAATAGATTCCCAGGTTCCCTTTACCTACAAAAAAAATACAGTATATATTGACAACACTAGTTAACAATATATAGCTAGGACACTAAGTCAACGGGACAAAGTAGTTCAATGTTTTATTTATTTATATCAGCTTGCTTTTACATAATATCGTATTTAATTCACCCTGTAATGCCTACGCTAACACGCGGATCAGCTCCACGTTGCTCCAATAAGAGACATCGATAAGGGGGAAGGGGAGGGGGTTTTGGTGTGCCCAAAGGTATCCCCTCGCGCGCCTCATTACAAGTGAACATTTGAATTATTTGTACAGTCTAAATTCGTCTGCCAGTGAAGGCCAGCGCCTATCCTACGCGTAGTAGAAAAAAAGTCTTCATTAACGGTCGTCGTGACGTATCCGTTGGGTCATTGGTTATGTATGTATGTAGATATGACACTGTGTGTACGATTTTCTTGTTTGGGCTTGAGTGAAAAGATATTGTCAGTATTCATTTAATTTGAGCATAGAATGTTTTCAGCAAGGTATGCATTGGGAACCTAGTGTTCAGTTCCTCACTTTCCGCCAAAAATTCAAAGCATTGCGTGTTAAGTGGCGGAAGTCATCGCCGCGCTTTGCCTCGACATCAAAGCAAAGAAATTAATTTTTTTTTTTTTTATTTTTTTTATTGTAAAAAAACATCTCCAATTAAAAAAAATGTATAACGCGTAATCGTATCAATACATCAAAGTGTACACAATACACACGATGTGATCATTTAACACTAGTTTATGTGTATTTAGTACTACTTAAGTAAACAGTTTATTACTTGCCTCATGTATTCTGTGTTCGTGTTGGAAATCTTAATTATTAGTCGTTTGGTGATTCGCGACACTTGTGTTTGTTGGTTATTTATTGGTTTATTGTAATAATATATAGATGTAATTAATGCAATAATAAAAATATACAATTGACCTAATCTATTAACGGTATTATAATCAAATCCCACAGAGTCAATAAAAAGTAACATAGTTCTGCTAGCCCTTCTCATTTACGAATAAAAACTTTTCTCTTCTTGAGTCTTTTACAGATAAGAATATGAACAAACAAAACAAAATAGGATAATTATAAATTTTAAATATTACATAACCGTTTTGAGGTTCATTTTATTTTAATTTTCACGTCAAATCGCAGTGATTAATTCTGTCACTTAATAGACAATTTGGGTATTAAGTTGAGAACAGAGTGTCTTAACTCTCTGCCTACCCAACTATAACTAAATAAAAATTATAAAAAAAACCCCACTTGATACTTATTTTGCTTATTCATATATCACTCTATTAACGTGTCACATCTGCGCTACTTAGTTTATGGCGTTAAGATCGTTGGCCGGGGCCCTCGTGCGATGTTACATTTTACATCGCGCTATTACCGTCCACTATTACAACGTCACTGTTGACTGTTGTGAGCTACGAATCTGTTTGTTTATAAATATCTTCTATATACTTCTATCTATCTCTGTTTTGAAGAAGCCATGGTTTAGTGGGTGCCTGACTGCGGTCGTGGATTCGATTCTCAATGTCAACTATATTGTTTTGTATTTTCGTAGGACAAAACGTGGCATTGAGTTTTGCTATTTAGCACGTAATATTAGAAAATTGGGCCTAGAAAAGTGAGAAACTGAATATATTGATACTAGTGATACAATGGAAAAACTTACAGGCGCTCTTTGAATAGCGTAAAAAAATTATAAAGCGATAATTTATTAAGCTGCCACTTTCGAATCGTTATGTGTTGAGGGGCGATGGGCGAAACTTAACGCCGCGTATTGTCGTGTGTCATAAAAATAATTCATTTTCCATGAAAGGGAAGAGATAGAACCCACAACCGCCGTGTTTAGTTAGACGATGTGGTTTTTATACATTTTTTTTTCATGCGTTTCATCATGAATTTAAATTAAAATACAATATGGTGTCTTATAACTAGACTATTCTCAACAAACATAAAGATAATATAGTACTAATGATATCGCACTTCTATTATAAAGAATTAGCGACTTCATTTATAAAACGATAACACGTGCGTTATTTAGTAACAGTTGTTTTGGCGCGAGTATGATGTCATCTATTATGCCTAGCGCGGGCTGTGCCTCAGTTTTTGTTTTGAAATTAGCTTCATACATTTTTTACATGCAATAGGCAATTTCGAGAAGGAGCGTATTATAAGTTAGGAAGAGAGAACGGAGAGTAAGAAGGTCGAAAATCTAGTTATATCTGAATTCACCACGTTGACTTAATAGTTCTAAGTCCGAATTATATTTTAGATTTCTTTTTGTGTACATATTATAGGTTCCTCAAGTCAAAAAACGTGGCGTTAATTTCCATAATTCAGCCTGCATTATCTAAAGCACAGGAAATATAGTGAGTTAAATTTCGATCACTGCCTGTGCCACTAAATGCAATAGCACGATAAATGTTGAATGACGGAACTCAACGCCGCGTATTGTCTACCAAAGTGGGAAATCGAAAATAACTTAAATACAATCATTCCAACGAGTGAACAACAAACCACAACGACAGATAGAATCTACTAACATTATGTTTACAGTCACAGCGCCACGATGGCCTTTAAAAATAACAGTAAAAACAATATTTAAATAACCTAACACCCATAGAAAAATAAAAAAAAAACACTCAAACACGTAATGATAAAGCACATCTGCGGCAGATCATTAATCTTTGCTCGCCTAGGTCAGTAGCAGTGACATTAATAATTCTCTAATGGAACTAGATCCTAGGCAACTTTGCAGTACAATACGTATAAAAAATATAGTTTCACATGGTATACGGCATCTAGCTGGGTAGAGAGCAGAATGAACGTAGTGTTAAGACACTCCGTTCCTCAATTTGCAAGATATAATATGTTGTGTGGCGGAACTCAACGCCGTGCTTTGTCTTGTAAACATAGCGAGGTAATGAAAATGATTTTTTCCCCAGGTTGGTAACGAACTCACAATCGTCGAGTTTACAGTCAAAGTGTCAGTCGGTGCGCTACGACGGCTTTAATACATGTAAGCTAACAAAGTTATATTTCAAATTCACGCTTAATCCCGCGTAGCAGGTTGGGCGTAGGTTGGGCGTTAGGAAATAGTGCTAAGACACTCCGTTCTCCACTTTCCACTTATTTTACTACGTAACTTAACACACGTTACGTAATTCACCGCCGCACTTCCTTTATACAATGTTTTTTACTAATAATTTTCCGTTAACAACTCTATGTATTATAAAAAATAGTTTACTGTATTAGACATAACAGGAAACTTTCTAAAACAAAAATGATATGACCCAATAGACAACAAAATAAGATAAAAAAATATAATGAATAGAGCATAATATTATAAGGTAAAAAGTAGTCGTGTATTTACTGTTTATAACAATTACGAAGCGTTTTCTTTGAATTTAAACTAACTTAAAATATTGTAATAATGTTCATAGTCGTGGCACAGTGGCACAAGCGTGCGAATGTATAAGCAATAGTTGTGGGTTCGAGTCTCATTCGGGAGATTGAAATATTTAATATTTTCATTTCCTCGAGGCAAAGCGCGGAGTTGTGTTCCGCCACTCAATTAATGTCTAAAGATGAATCTCAAAGACGGAAATGAGGAAGTTTCTTAATAGGAACAGAGTATCTTTACATTAAATTCCCAGGTTCCCCTACCTACCTACAATCATAATACAATTGTAACAATCACATTACTCTGTATAGCAATGAAGGCAGAGATAACTTAGGTGTAAGACTCTCCGTTCTTCAGATTCCGACCAAAATAATACATAGTATATTGAGTGACGGAACACAACACCGCGCATTGCCTTATCAAGCTTCCATAAAGCATCAAATTACAATTTTAAGTTACAAAGGTAATCGACCTCTGTAACTTTTTATAAAAAAACCCAGCTACTTGGAAAATTCTGAATAGAGAATATTGTTTACGTCTAGTATCGTAATATTTTGTATGCAGGATGCCATTTTCTAGCATTAGTTTAGGTAACGTACTGACTTTTTGTAGATTTAAAGTAACACTTAGAGACCGCAATTTGTATACTAACTGGAATTAAATCCTTACTAATATAACTCACAATGTTTATTAGTTAAGAACTGAGCGACGGCCGCTTGAAAACCATTTAAAGCAGTTTTTTTTTTCTTATAGGGGAAATGAGTGACGAATCTTCAAAATTATTACGTATCTACTAAGAAACTAATAAAGGTATTTTTTTTATTCGCAAATCTACACAATTCAAGTGTTTGAGCTTCACTCCGTTTCCCACTTTCCGCCAAATTGTCGAAGTATTGCGTGTTGTTTCGGCGTTGAGTTCTGCCACTCAACACGCAATGCCTCCAGAATCCGGCAGAAAGTGGGGAACGGAGTGTCTTAACACTAGGTTCCCTCTGCCTACCCTGCGGTGTGCGGGATACAGCGTGAAGCTAATTTTTTTTTATTGCGTGTTAAGTTGTGTAATTCAATACTGCGATTTTTCTTGTTACCGAGCGAAGAAATGAAATTTTAAATAATTGATTCCCCTAGGAATCGAACCAACAACCATTGCGTTTACAGTCACATCGCGACGTCCTTCTTACTTAGTTTCTTTATAACACTTTAGTAAAAGATAGCAGAATTTGAATTAAATATTATTATTCCACCCTAAAGAAAATACATATTTATTCTTAAACTTATTAAGATTTGAACGTAGCCGGAATCAAATCTCTGTTCTCCGCTCCACAATTCCGCTTCGACATTGTGTATACAGAAGTTGAACGAAAAAAAGGTAAATGTGAACATTTTCCCGGAAATGGAATGGGTACTACCGTATAAACTGACAGACAGAGTCCTTCTACATGTACTTACATGACGACAAAACCTTTTTAGCAAATATAAAAAAAAGTTGATTAACAAAGGTACAAGTAAATCCGGCCGCAAATCTTGTATAATCAAGACATAAAGACGTCCAGACATGTATAGAGACTGCGTAGAGATTTACATTAAATTAAAATGAAATATCGATATAAAAAAACAGCTTCACGTTTTATCCCGCATAGTAACCCTACTGTTAGAGACAGAGGGAACCTAGTGTTAAGACATTCCGTTCCACTTTTTCAGTCGACTTTTAAGACATTGTACATGTTCGGCTGTGGAACTCAACGTCGTGCTTTTCGAGAAATAAAAATAAATTAACTTTTTAATTATATCAACTCAGTGGGGATCGAACCCGCCACCGCGCTTACAGACAGACGCTGTACCCACTGCACTACGACCGTATATAAAGCAAACGAGTATGACCAATTAAATTGGAAATGCATGAATTTTATTAAAATAATAACTTTATACGATTTTTATTTCGCTTGTCGTGCACAATATCGATTTCGATAATTGAAACGTTAACATCGATTTGCTGTTGATTGCAGTTGTTTCACGCTACATCCCTTTATGCGTGTCAGTTTACACCAGACCGTGCCAGATCTAGTCTAAGTGTAAGTCTAGGACTAATTTAAATGGGTTTTAGATATAATAAATTATATTCATGGCGCTACGTCTGATTGGATCAAGGTTGTGTTTCGGGTTATTATTTATTGAAATAAAATCTCCTATATATATGTGTAAGTTTGTTACTGAATTACTAAGATTATTAGTATTGACGAAACATGTTGAAATTTTGCGTATAGGTAGGTAAAGGAGAGTAAGAGAACACTAAGTTAATCACTCATTACAATCTTTTTTTCCGTTCCCGTAGGAATTTCGAAAAATCGTCTAATAAATACATCCTTTGATAGAGAATAGGAACCTAAATACCATATTTCAGCGTTCTATCCCGCATAGATGAGATTGTGCGTTACGTATATATATAAATAAACAATTCTAAAACTAATATGTATTTATTATTTTTATATTGAAATCGCATCTCAAAACCGCATGTTCTAATTTAAAAAATAAATAAAATAATATTAGCTTCACTGTGGTATACCAACCGTAATTTGAAATTCCACAATTTCACACGCGAAAACCGCTAAACTGTGTAAAAAACACGGCAAAATGAAGCCAAAGTAAAAAAAAATATGGTAAACTAGCGTTTACCTGGGGCTTTGCCTGTTTGGCCAATAGAAATAACTAAGAGCTAACAGTTAACTGTTACAGTTAGCGTAATGTAATCTACCCCGTAACCTCACGCTGTATCTTGCACACAGCAGAGTAGTGTAGTATTAAGACACTCCGTCTAAATTAGGACATTTCCGATTCTCATCTTCCCCCGAATTCTGAAGGTATTGCGTGTTGAGTGGCGAAACTCAACGCTGCGCTTTTTGTTTAGTCTTATATAATATATATGTATAATTATTTTTATTCTCATACTCTACCTTGCTCTGGTAGAAAATAATAAATATTACATTTTTTCGACTCCAGTGACACGACTGGCCCCAGCTAGTACACTCTATAGCCTTCCTCTACAAATGAACCATCCAGGAAAAAAGTTATTTTTCAGTCCATACACGTAATTTCCAAGTTTAGCACTTTCAACCAAAAAAAATCTTGTTTACAATATTAATTTGTTGTTTTAAATCAAATCAAATAAATCAGCTTCACGCTGTATCCCGCACACAGCAGGGTAGGCAGAGAGAACCTAGTGTAAGACACTCCGTTCCCCACTTTCTGCCGAATTCTGAAAGCATTGCGTGTTAAGTGGCAGAACTCAACGCCGCGCTTTGCCTCGACACCAGAGCGAAGAAATGGAAATATACATTTAAGTAAATATTTCATCTCCTCGAGTGGGGATCGAACCCACAACCAGTCGGTTTTACAGTCACACTTTGTACCACTGCGCCACGACTCCATTTTTTTAATATTACTATCAATTCTATTAAAATAAACGAATAAAACAAAACAAAATCATTATTTCAGACCGTCGTGACGCAGCGACACGTCGTCTGATTGCAAACGTAACGTTAGTTCGATTTCCACTTAGAGGAATAATTTATTATCATTTCCTCGTTCTGGTACCAATACAAAGCATGACATTGACTTCCGCCACTCATCAAGCAACATCTGGAAAATTCAGCAGAGAGTGAAAACCTCTTAACATTATGTTCCTCCTGCCAACACTATTATATGCAGGATATAACGTGAAGCTACCAAAATTAAAAAAAAAATACTGCAAATAATATAAATTTCATCGACAATTCTGACGAGCCCCATCTCTACATAGAGGTAAAATCGCGAGTTAGAACCGAATTTGAATTGAAATGTGCCGTAAAGGGCGACCTTGGGCAATTCCCTATGCGTATAAAAAGCTCCGTACAAGACGCTTATGGATTCCAAGGACCATAATTAAAAACACGTTTCCACCGACCCGTGTAATAATTCAGGATGTTGAGTTCAATTCACTTTTATAGGTTATTATTTAGATTTAGATATGTTATGTTGGATTCTGTTTAAAATTTTGTACTTGAGATGTAAAATTAATTATAATAGGTTAAAGACCTAAAAATGGGTAAAATGTAAATTTTATGATTTAGGTATATATTATTACATATAAAGCTCTTAGAGTTACTGAGTGACGAAGACAGCGCACAGCTGAAACTACACGGCGTAGAGCGCTGAAATGGTATGTAGATTCCTTAGAATGCATAGATGAACAAAGAAAAGAAAACGAAACAACATTTCTAGTGAAAGGAGAAAAAAGCTCTTTTTGGGCTACAATTTGTAAACAAATAAAAAACATAAATGAAAGAAATAATTATATTTGCTTATTTTATCTCATCAATTTACAGAAATAAACTCACTCCCACTCTCGTGTATGAGATCTAAGGGAATAAAACAAAATATTTAAGTTAAAAAAGAAAAAGATTTTCCTGAAAACGTACTGAATCAAGTATTTTTCTGTGAACGCAGTATTTGGTGCCTAATAAGATTAGTCGTAATGCGGGTAGTCCGTAAACACTTCTCACAAATTATTTTTATATGATGTAAGGTTTCTTTTTCTTTTGACACTTTTTATATTTATTTTTTATGAAAGGTATATTTTAGTATACAAATACTAGTAGCTCAAGCGAGATTACTTAGTTCACTTATGTATTTAAGTTCGGTAAGTGAAAAGTAAATATTTTGTTCTTCTTTAATAATTTATTTGACTACTAGCGATTTTTTCTTTTAATTCCTTACTTTATTCATAAATACGTTTTTATTACATATGTATTTTTACCAGAGCGAAAAATAGTGCATGTCCTCGAGTAGAAATGGAACCAACTGCGTGTTTACAATGAAGCTCTGTGCCGTTGCAACACTATGGCCACGAAACACTAAGCTTATATCTTTCAAAATTCTTTTTATTTTCCCAGAAACTAATAATATAATATTATACTTATTCTCAATTACTAAATTAAGAGAAAGTTCTATCAAAACTTCCCTTATTAAAACCTAAGCAAATAAAGCTATAAAAATAATAATAACCTTGACATTCAAAACGTGGGTAATGGAAAGTTCTCTAAATGTGATTTAGAATTTGTAAACAACGAGTATACAACGAGTTTTTTATTTCCGCCCCTCTCTCTCTCTCAATATAATACTTCTTAGGGTGGAACGGTTTGTGGAAGGTCATGGCTGGCTTGCCGGGCTTCTTTTTGTGTGGCCCCAGTGCAAGCGGCTACAATAGCGGAACAAGTATATGAATAAATTACATCATGATAGAGCTTGATGTAAGCGTCTGACTCTATATACGTATGCCGATTCAATTCCGTTTTAGGGTCAAGTTTTTTTTATATTTTAAATATGTGGCAAAAATTAGATCGCAAAATTTTATTTTAGTTCTATACTATTAATACAAAAAGAAAGTGTTTTGGCTATCGATTCTTTGATTACATCGATTGGTTGAATAACTCCAAAACTCTTGAAAGATGGTGTTAATCACCGTCACTCAACACGCAATGTCTCGACAAATTCCACTATGTATGGAGAACGTAGTATATTAGCCTTAGGCTCCCACTACCTACCCCGATATATGCGGGATACAGCGTGAAGCTAAAACAAAAAACTAAACCTTTTATAAATTTTAATTTGACTCTACATCATCGTACACTTTCTACGCCATCAAAAGTTATATAAATACAAACCGTGTTTACATTTTTAGTCTAAATTGCACACAGACAGACTGTACCTTCATATAATCCCCCATCGGAGGGGACTCCGAGCCTGTTCCACTCCTCGTTGCCAAGGTCCGAAATGAAAACGATTTTGCAATACTGAATGGTTCACTGACACCGAAATCCTACCCTAAACA
>JAATLQ010037892.1:0-68261 GCA_013421005.1 Heliconius erato x Heliconius himera | reverse complement strand
AAACGCAAATCGTACGAAAACGCCAACAGCAACGCCGGCTCACAAGTCCATCATCACACGACACATGAACGAGTTTGTTTTTGGAATGTTACCAGAACAATGCGCTTCGTTCTGAACTTTACTATCTTATTTTGTTTAGACATTTACAATAAAAATCTATTCAGATATATGTATAACTGTTCTTACATGTGTAAAACGTTATAATTCACACGTGCCTTATGATTATTGTCAAAATAATATTTTTTCTTTTACGTACGTGGCATCATTTAGATTAGTCGATGGAATTGACATTTTATAATCTGTAGTCTGTGCAACCTTCAAAGTGTACTTTTGGAGAATTAATTAATATATTTTAATAATAAAAGTAATTATTAATCAAAATGTAAAACATATTTTTATTAAAATATTATTTAAAGTAAGCAATTAAAGTAAAACTTAATTTATTTGATAATTTTTCTGCTTCTGCCAATACTTATCTATGTTGTTTTGACACTTTTTTTTACAAGCTAAAATCAGCTGTCATATGTCGAATTCAGATTTCGTTATAGGTTATGCGAATTATTGAAAATAGTTGAAATTAAACTATTTAAAGTCCTAATAGTGAAGAATAAAGACAAGTCATTATGTTTCTAACAAATGTGTTGTTTAAAAAAGCTAAAAGCAAGTGAGTCTCCATTTTTCAAAATTGTTCAATTACTTACCTTTTTATATGTTATGAAATAAAATATATATTTTTTTATTATGGATTACATATTAATATTATTTTGTTTCAGACACATAATGGTAATGATGGAGAGTATGGTTTCAGGACATAGATTTAATGCAATACGAGAACGTCTTGCTGATAAGTTAGAACTTATTGCGTTTGATCCATTTAGTAAGTATAATTATATAGATTTTTAATTACAAATTCGTATTTTTACTGACGAAATTCACAATTTCACCCTTTAAATTCATCCTTTTGCACATCAAATTATCAATTTTTTACTTCAAATTATTCATTACTGTTTAAATTTGCCTTAATATTTATCATCAAATTAATTCTTCTTGAAAAAAATACATATATGAATTTCTATAGCATATTATTGTTTTCAACATATAAGAAATAATTTAAAGTAAATTTAAATTCAATAAGTCAATTATTTTTACATTTTTCCCCTGAAAAACAGACAAATCGACATTCAGACAGAATAAATTATCATATCATAGAAATCATGAAATTGGTACTGAACAGAAAATGAGGACATCAAAATATTAAATATTTAATTCTTTCAAGTGTGATTCAAACTGACAACCATGTGTGCCGTGTGATCTCGGCCTAGAATATGATCATCCTGGTACTGGTGGTGTTGTAAGAGGCGACTAAAGTATGTGTGGTAGAGTCACGTCACCAGCAATGGCAACACGCATGGGCAGACTCGCCCGGTTCATTATCACCCCCGGCATCTAAAACCGGTGTGAAGTAGTGGCTTTATGTCACTGCGTTTGCATGAAGTAGTGCAGGGCAATGGTGCCCAACCCACCTTACAGGCAGGCAACGCACCTGTAGCTCCTCTGGTGTTGCAAGGGGCCCTGGGCGGCAGTGATCACTTACGATCGGGTGACCCGCACGCTCGTTTGTCTTGTCTTTTCCATAAAAAAAAATCACACTTACAGTTGAGATATTATATACCCGCATTTGTCATGGCAATTAATGTTTAATTATTTATTTTTTTTTATTTATTATTAATTCTGCAGTGGCTTTAGAAAACTCCACAATAATATCAGTTTTAATAATATTTATCATTAAATGAAAATTACATATTTCATTTCTTCATGTGACAATCAAACTCACATCCTGTTGCATACATTCACACACTTAGGCCCCTGTGTCACTACTGTCCTCGATATTTACTTTCTATTTAACTTAACATGCTGAATAATTGACTATATATTACTTATTATTTACATTGGCTGACCATTTGAATATTGTAAATTCAAGAAAGATATATTTTTTTTATTGTGTATTGAAATAACCCTACTTCAAAGTTAGTTTAGTTTCTCTACGTTTTTAGGCTTACATAGCAGTATTTTTCACTTTATGCCGAATTCTAACACATTGTGTGCTTTGTTATCAAAGCAATTGAATATAATATTAAATATTTAATTTCCCCGAATAGGAATCTAATTGGCGGTTCAAAGTCAGTGCCACACTTTGCCTTGACACTAGATCAAAGGAATTAAATATTTAATTACTATTTCACTTTCTCAAGTGGGGATTGAAACCAGAACAACCTCAGTCATGTTTATAGTCACACATTTGTGCCCCTGCACCACAACCTGTATAACCTGTAAATAAATATATATATTCTCTTCTTTGTTACCTATAAGTATTTATAGCCAAATACATTTATCTAGGTTTTACCTGTTTATCAACACAACCATAAAGCTTTTTCCTATATAAGACCACCCAAAAAACAAGATTTATTTATACCAATTAATAGTTCCTGAGATTAGTGTGTCCTACCAAACTTATCGGAAAATTTATCTCAAACATTTGTTTTCAATGAAATTCATAATATTTTTGTATTGTTCTATTTATTTATAAATATTTAACATTTTCCAGTTCAACATGAGAGTCTGTACAAAGAGAAGAAAAAAATTAGAAGTATAAAATGAATGCAAATAACAAGCCAAATAATATAAGTAATAAATAGGTTAGTAAATAAAAAAACGTTTCAATTTTAAATAATATTTTAATTGTACTTTAAAATCAATAAAATCTTTGGGTTACAATGTTGTTTTATTACTAGTAATAAAATTATTTTAAGTACTGTAAATATTATTCCATCATAATTATAAGAAATGGTGATATATTGAATTATATGTAATAGGGAAGTTGCCATTGTTGATGGTTGTGGGTTCGATTCTCTTTCGGAGAACTAAATTTTAATATTGCAAAGGCCTAAATTTTAATATTGTTAAGATACCACTTACCATGGAAAGCTTGTATTATATTTATTCATTTATATTTGAATTATTTCACATGAAAGTTTGACTATAGTAAATAAATTATTTTATTTGTATACGAAATCCTTATTTTTTATGCAACGTAAGTTTTACATATAATTCCATATATCACTTTATAGTTATATTACACAATATAATAATAAATTTAGAATATATGCTTTACTTCTTCATACTTACTCTATGTAGGATCGTAGGTTCAATACCGTGAGGTTTTCGAAAAGTGCTCTTAACATTAATAAATCATACAAATAGATTTATAATTGAAACATTTTTATCAATATTCAGATTTTTTATTTTATAGAAGAAGTGTCATGTAAATATTCTATAAAAGATCAATTTTGGACTGTACTATGCAGATTTTAAAAGAACTAATTAAATAATACTTAAGTTTGTTAACAAATATACTGGTTGGTTACTCGGAAGAATTATAATATATTATAATTTCCTTCTCTGGCAACAACATAAAGTGTGGCGTGGCGTTTTGCCGAAATGTTTCGAAAATTTGACGAAAAATAGGGAAATAAATATGGTGTACAGTACCGTAAAGCTAAAAAAAATTTTAAAAATCAACAAATTATAACAAGAAATGAGATTTTTTTTTTCTAAATGAACTAAATCTGCAATGAACAGTCCGATACATTTTTTTATAGCTAAATAACTTACATCTAAAGATAATTATATATTAAATACTTAAAAATTACTCTCACTATTTTTTTATACTATCAAATACTAATTATAATTATAATAATGATTAGATTTTTAATAAAATTTAAAGATTTATATCAACAAGTTACACAAACTTTTCATTTGACATTACACAAAAGAATTTATTGACGTCACAGAAAAGTACGATTTAATTTTATTTTAATATATTGTTTTTAAAATTAAACACAATTGATATTATAGCTTATTTATAAAATTGACTAGAATTCTGTAAGTTAATTTATTTTTATATTATTATTATATGTATTGAAATATTTAAAGACTTTCTTCAAATATTATTAAAAATAAAATGTAATATTAATACTATTTAAAAAAAATAAACTGTTTAATCTGTTTCTTAAAATAATTTATAGAGGAAAAAATAATTATCAACATATTTAAATATGACAAAAGATATATTTAGTTGCTAAATATTCAGAGCGCTTATATATTTAAAAAAAAAAATTAAAACTGCACTATAAGTCAGAAATTAGTATTTAAGTGTCATTAAGTTTGTATTATTTTTTATACATACATTTATAATAATCTATTTTAATTATAAAAAATATATAAACACAGATTATAGGACATAAAAAGATTAAATAAAATAAGATAATTTAATCTAAAAATTTAAATTTTGACATTATAAGGAATCTAAAATTATACTGTGTAATTACAATTTAATTGTAATTATATATTTTTTTATATATACTTTCTTTGGCTTATTTATTTATAATTATTATATAGATATAGTTATTTACAATATGGAGAAAGGTGAACAAGTATAATTTTGGTCCACTACTAAATTAATGGTTAAAATTTCCTACAGAATAAAAAAAATAAGGAATGTAAACAGCGTTAGGTATAGATTAAAGTAAAAATATTTGCCAACACAGTACATAAGTTGGAATGAAATTTAAATATATAAAAGAAATAATAAATATTTAAAAGGGATATATGGTAATTGAAGTAGAATAACAGAGTGCTTAGACACTACGTTCTCATCGCCTACCTTAATATGTGGGATAAAGGGCGAAACTAAAAAAAGATGTATTTTTTATAGATAAGAGTTAGAAACGTGTTTTTTTTTAATTATTTAAAATGAATCATATCAATTTTTATACTTTATCAGTAAGGAGACTATACATTACCTAAATAACAGTAAAATATACTAATGTAATTTGACAAGACATATTTTAAATGGTGATTACAATAAATTAATGTTAATATTATATGTTAAACAATATTTAAATATAAATAATTATATTATTAATAATTTCGAAAGGCCGAATAAATCACGTTTTTTTATTCTATTTCAACAGTTGCTAATAATCGTTCCTTTATTCGTTTTTTGTAATAATATCACAAACGCTACTTTTCAATTTTACTAATTTAGAAAATAAATAAAAAAATAGAACAATTTTAATTATTACTAAAAATAAATTATATAATAATAAATAAATAATATAAGGCGAATAATAATCAAACTCACTGTTTGTAATATTATAAAGGGAAATATCACTTACATGACAATAATATAAATGACTTTTAATAACGATTATTATTAAAAATTATCATAATACACAATAATAGTATTAAATTTCTTAATTATAATAAATGTTAATTTAAAATTTTAAATTTAAGAGTAAGTATACGTAAGTAAGTAAGTAAGTAAGATAACATAATAATAACTTTTTTATTATTTTTAAAAGCTTATTTTTAATATTTGATAATAATTAATTTTTAATATGTAAGGCTTAGTTGTTATTTTACTGAGCCAAAGGTCACATATTCAATTCCACATGCAGCACATTTTTTTAGCTAAGTGATTTCACTTTAAAATCCTTATAAACACAATGTTTTTTTTGTAAGAATATTTTATATTTTGGTCTATGAAATGTCAAAATTTACTGTAAATAACAATTAATATATATTTATAATAATAATAATAATAATACTTATAATTTACATATAATTAAAATTAAAGTCAGTTTTTTTTTATGTAGATTATATTATAAAGAAATCTCTAAATATTTGACAAATATATTATATTATTTATTTTAAATATGTGTCATCATTGCAACAAAATAATATATAAGTATTTTGTTATTTTGAAAAATATTTAATTTGAACTGAATTTTAGGAACGCTTAAGCTAATTATTTGTATAACAATAACTATTTATGAATAAGATGCATATTATTCGAAATATTATGTACATTTCAAAATATGTAAAAATGTATACATATATTATAACCTTGAAATTTAAATAATTGTTATTATATGTTGTGATAAATCCACAACATTTATAACATATTTCAGTAAACATATCCGTTCCTTCTTAATATTCTTTATAATAAAACTAAATAATATTAATACATATATATTATATATACATTGTGGGTGTAGTTTATGTCTTATAATTGAATTGTATACATATTTTTATGACTTTATAATATATAGCATACATAAAATTATCATTGTGATTATAGAACGAATAGATTAGTGAATAATTTTGTAAAAAAAAATAAAATAAAACCCTTTTATTTGGCATATGATCAGTTATTGAAAACTGTTAAAAAAAACTATTTATTAGTTTGAATTCTAATACAGGAAATATTAAGATAACTTGCACAAAGTTGAATCACTGTAAAAACATAGAATACTGTCCCTTAATTTAATGTTCTATAATCACAATGGTCCAATATTCATATACAGATATGACATATGTATTATACATACACCGCCAAAACTAAAAAACAAACTTAATAAACTAAATTAATAAATACAGTTTTCATATATCTATATAACTAAAATATTCACTTATTCACTCACTCACTCACTGCGCCAGTCATTTGCTCCAATGGGTGAAGTATGTTGGGATACTCGTATGTATAATTTCCAAAAACTAAAAACAAATATAGTTACTATATAACTAAATAACTCACTGTGTTCACTCACTCACTCACCGCGCAAGTCATTTGCTCCAATAGAGGAGCTATGTCGGGATACTTTCATGCAAAAAACTCGGTTTTGCTGGCCATCTCGAATTCGGATTCCTCCATCTTGTACATTTCGATTAGCTGAAATTTTTGTTTTTTATTAAATATTTTGATGTTAAGATTTAAAAGTATTTTTCTATATATGTGATTAATGGACGGCTGCTAAAGTAAATGTGATGATGGAATTCGATGTCTACCTAGGAAAATAAATATATTTAAAACTATTTAAATATATTTATTTAGTTAATATATTTAAAACTATTTAAATATATTTATTTAGCACATAAGTTCCATCCTTGGCTCTGAGCCAGTCGTAGCGCAGAGGCACAAATGTGACTGTAAAAGGAACAGGTTGTGGGTTCGATTCGCACTCGAGGAAATGAAATTTTTAATATTTCCATTTCCCCGTTCTGGTAACGAATTCCGCTTCTCAACACGCAATGCCTCCAGAATTGGACGAAAAGTGGGCAACGGAAGTGTCTTAATTGGAACGGAATGTCTTAAGATTAGGTTACCCTCCGTCTGACCTTATATATGCGGGATACAGCGTGAAAAAAAGAGAACAATTTAGGCATAACTTAGTCTTAGTTTTAGAGTAAATACTAAGAATTAAAAAAAAGAGTACACTCCGTTAATCTGTCAGTTTCTATGTACATATTGTCACTTTAAAAAAAACAACTTACGTTATCAATATCCTTAGAGAGCTCCTCCATTTGTTTATCATGAGTCGCTTTAAGCTTGTCCTTCTCACGGTTTTGCTTGATTGTCTGATTCTGGAAATTATTAAAAACATACAAAATTAAAAATATCTATATTTGTAATAAAAAAATAACTTGTCACTGTCTGTACATGAAAGATGCATGAGAAAATCTTTTAACAACAAATTTTCACAATTTAATAGAATCCAAAACCATTATTTTTAAAATTATTGTCTGTTTGTCTATGTGTTAGTGTACGCTTATCTCAGAAACAATTACCTTTCATTACCATGCATTGGTTCAAGCGAACGAACTCGAAAAATCTTTTAATTTTTCCGTCAGTGTCGTGTGATTGTAAACGTAATCGTTGTCTGTTTGATTCCCACTTAGGGGCAATGAGTTCCACCACACCACAAAGTTTCGAAAATTAGGAACAATGTGAAAGAAAAAAAATCTTGTAACAATTTTTATTTATATTTAGAAATTTAAAAAAAACATACATGCAGGGACAATGCCATGAGCATAAGTGTGTGACTCTAAACGTGACGGATTATGGGTTCGACTCCCACTCAAGGAAATGAAATATTTAAAATTTTCATTTTTCGCTTTCGTAGCGAGACGAGGCGCGGCGTTGAGTTTCGCCACTAAGCACGCAATACTTCCAGAATAGGGTGTTTTATCACTAGGTTCCCAGGTTCCTCTTGTCTGCCCTGCGATTCGCGGGATATAGTGTATAAAGTGACTCAACACTAACTAAATATAAAAAACTCACTTTACGTTCATCCATAAACTTCTTAGTGTTATTCTGTTTCTTCTCTCTCAAACGGCGGTCCTTTTCTTGCTTGGTTTTAAGTGTCTTGTCGTTGGCCACCTCCTTGCTGGTCTCTACGCTGATCTTGGCTTGCCTGGTGTTCATTTCTTTTAATTCACTGAAATAATGTACAAAACATTGTTTTAGAAGTTTAAGACTATAGTTCTTAGCAATTATGAAAATCTATTGTAATTTAAGATTCATCCCGAATTTATATGGGCGTTATGGTTATAGCTTAAATTAAAGTGTTATTCAAGTATTTTATTTTACACTTTAGACTTACTTCATGTTAATTAATTACAATTAATTAGTTATTTTTATACGGTCGGTCGACGAGCGATGGCCGTGAAGTTAGGCTTCTAGAACTTTTGCGCATTGTGTAAAGACTATACTAGACTCGAGAAGAAAATGAATCTGTGCAGCCATCTACAGCTAAATTCAGGACGGTCACGACTCTTCGAGCGCATTGTATCTGGTCTTAGCGCATTTTTAAGGCGCCATCAGGCATTTATATAAAAAATAATAGAGAAACATAACCGATATGGAGCATGGGGAACGGAAGTGCCTTAACGGAAACGGTGTGTTTTAACACTAAGTTCCCAGGTTCCCCCCGACATGCACTCACCGCTCGTGCTTGCCCTCGAGCTGCTTCATCTGCGCGAGCTGCGCCTGCTCGCAGCAGCGCTTGAGCAGGTCGCGCTGCTCGTGCAGGCGCGCGCTGGCGGCGGCGCACAGCTCCGCGCGCTGGCGCCGCACCAGCTCGCCCCACGCCGTGGCCTGCTCGCCCACCAGCTGCCGGAACGTCGCGTCGCTGCTCAGCTGCTCCTTGCTGAAATAGTTATTTAGTTATGTGTGTTTACAGCATGAGTTATTATTATTAACGTTAGATACCGCACCCGAATCGTTTCTCTTAACATCTCCTACATTAAAGGGCTTCTAGCTCAGATCTCAATTACAGATAATATTTTGAAATAAATTAGAAATCTGAGGACAAAACGATATACAAATAAAAGCTTTCTGCCTATACGGATACGGAAAACATCTAAAAATAAAACGAAATATCGACACACCATATAAATAACAAAAATATTTATAATGAAAACGATGAAACTTCCTTTCCTGATACCACGAATCGATAAATCTATATTAATAAATATTGAAGTAATAATAATAAATCACAACCGTCCATTCCGGGGTTTTCTGATTCGGGCTGTATCAATAATACTTTAATGCATTTAGGAAATCTCGATTGATGACGTCATTATGATCGTAAACTAAAACGATTTGGGAAGTTTCTCGTGAATTATGAAAATTCTTAGATATATTTTGACTGTGTAATATGAATTCATTTTAACCTATAATCTTTTCTTTTGGTAGTGTATTCGTAGTAGTACAATGATTACGAATTCAAATTTAGTTTGAGGGACAATCTATATCACACACAATATAAATCTTCTCCTGGTTCTGTACATTTTAAATACAAAATATGTTAAATTTGTTGATTATTAGATTAAGCACGTTAATAAGATTAATATATTATTTATCTAAATATTTACAACTTAACAATATTCACTTTCTCGTTTATAATATTATATAAGGTGCTTTAGTTGAGTTGGTTTCTTATAAATTATTCAATCGATCACCATAAAATTTTGTAAACATTAAAAAAAAAGTGATCAAAGACACAGGATATAGTTCATAAATACAATACAAATATGCATTACCATGTTTAAAATAATAACGAATACCAAATATAATTCCACGCCATCTAGTGCTCTAAAATGTAAAACCTGTTTTTACCTCAATTTCATTATTTTATTTACTTTTTAATGATCGTTAACAGTGACTCAGGTTTTAGGGACATCAAACTGAGCGATATTGCTGATAAAATCTTGTCTTTTAGTATTCCACCATATCTAGCGCTGTCCCGGCACTGCGGCCGTCTGACTGTATACGCTAAGGTTGTGGGTTAGATTTCCACTGAGGGGAATAAGCTATTTTAATAGTCTTGCTTTGATACTACCACCCAATACATAGTGTTTCTAAAGTTAGGCGGTGTGTGGGAAACGAAGTGTTTATCACTGGGTTCTCTCTACCTTGCAATATGCAGTATACAGCGTGAAGTTAAAAAAACCGGAAAAGCGCGAGTCGGGCTCGTCTACCGAGGCTTCCGTACAAAAATTGAGCTCTCCCTCGAGCTTTTTCTGAAAATCCAGCTTAACTTGGCCAGAACCGAGAGCGTTTCATTTGATACCTCACTTGAACTAGCGGCTTTAATACCAAATTCTGCACACCTTTTAAGGCTATTATTTTTTAGGATTTAACGACAAATGTTATATAGCTTTCGGGTTTTTCCTGAACTAATACTACCTGCAGATGCTAACTGCCAAATTTCATAATTTTAGGTCAACCGGAAGTACCCTATTAATTTTGAGCCAACGGTCGAATTTTTTTTTTTGGTAAATATAGAAATATGATTTTTTCATGAAATCAAGGGACCTTAGATCTGAGTATATAATTTGAATTCTAACTCGATACCTCAAAGCGTTACCGAGACAAAGGCGCTTGACAGAGAGACAAACAGATAACAAAGTTATCTTATAAGGGTTCCTTTTTCCTTAAAAGGAATGGAAGCCTAAAAAAGAAATAACATAACTCACTTCTTCCCCTTAATCATCTTCTCGAGAGCGCCGCACTGTTGCTTCTGCAGGGTCATCTTCTCTTTGGCGTGGCGTTTCTTCATCGCTTCCAGATCTTTCTGTTGTTTACGACCGGTTTTGACGAAGCCTTTCTCCTTTTGGAGACTTTCCACTGTTATTGGCTCGAAGACTAGAGGCTCTGTTGGGTTATGTTTTAATAAATAAATATTTAAAAGGTATCGTTTCATTATTAAGTATTTAATTTATACAATCTCACTTGACTTTAAAATAAGATAAATTCAAATTTTATTTTTCATCTTAATATTGTGAACTTTGTCTCGTTACCAGAGCGACAGCGAGAGAAAATATAAAATATTTCATTTCTCGCGTGGGAATCGAACCCATGCCCTGTTGCGTTAACAGTCGCACGATTGTGCCTCTGTGCCATGACTGGTCTCTATTTATTGTATTATCAATGCAGCAAACTTTGATATTTTCTACATTTACATTTCTCTATATTTTTGTATAAAAAAGAGCATACTAAACGTAATGACGCATCACTTTGTATTTCTGTTTTCATTCAGAAACAGTATCTTTTCTAGTGTTAATATATCTAATAAGTTTTTATTTTTATAGTATAAATAATGAAACCGGACAAAAGATTTTGAGAGTGAGTTTTTATTCAACATCGACATCTTTTCTTCAATAACGTGCATTAGGGTAACTCCGAAAAATCGAATATTTCCAATAAATATTTTTACATACTAAATATCAACGTTCACCTAGTGGATATCCAAGCTATCCTAGAGAAAACTAAACATGGATAGGTATCTCTAACTGACTGATATGTAAAGGTAATTATTATATAGAAATATTAAGAGTCACTGGAATGCAAGTTATTTAAAATAGATGAGATTGTTTCTCGTTATATAGTAAATCTTTGGAATTAGGCTTAGAAGAGGTGCACAGATTAAAATCCAGTCCTGTTTTTATACAGAACTTAATAGCCCAATATCCCAGGGCCCTCATACCCCACTTGCAGGTTAGTAAATACGTATACAATATTAAGTACATATTAGACTAATAGTCCTCAAAATTTCAGCTTTGCTAAAATGACATAGGTCTGGGGGCACTAGGATTTCAGTCTATGACAAAAAAATATCGTAAACAAAACGAAAATCACAACACTAGAGAAACAGCTGCATTACCCGTAATAGCAATACACTTCCACATTATACATATATTTCACAGCACACACTTTTTACACAATCTTAAATTAAAACTTTAAATTAAAAATATTAAAAAAACACTTTAATATAAAATTAAAACATGTATATTTAAATTGAGTGTGAACGTTTGTTTGGCTTGACTGCTGGTAATGTAGTGTGGACGGTACGCGCGTAAGGCCAATCGACTTCACTCAATATCTATAGCTGTATGAGAAAACCGCTTGGATTCTGTAGTACACGGGAATAGAAGAGGCGATTTTGTAGAGAAATGTTATTTTGCCGCAGTGATAGATAAAAAAGGAAGAGCGAAGAACTGAAAATAGTTCCCTGAGTGGGAATCGTACCCCCAACCGTAGTGGCAGTTTAGAAGTTTAAATGATAGATTTATCATCTCAAATTAATTAAAGATATGAAAAAAATGAGAAACTGCTTAAAAAATACGATTGTTGTTATGAAACATTTAAAATGCTTTATTTTGTTTTTCAATTATAAAAGTAGATAATTTAAATTTGTAACTTTTGTTTATGCCAATTGAGAGACATTGTGCGTTCAATGCTCGATCAAGTTACACAAAATGCGGCGTTAAATTCAGACAGTCCTGAGGCAATCTCTCGAAAATTTCGGAATGTTAACAGCAAAATAAAAAGAATAAAAAAACATGGCCAACGGCTACTCACATTTTAATTAAAAAAAAGATATTTTTCCGTTACCGCTTTCATTTACACCACTTCCGTCAAGATATTCCAAAAATATCGCCGTCATAGCGGCGCATTAGCCGGAGAATGTTCGTTTCAGTGCAAATTATGAATTTCGCTTCTATTTACGTTTTTCATAATATAAACATTTGAGCTCACCTCTGTGCATTCCTCATTTGTTAGAATTGTAGGTTAAAATGTAGAGTAGTATAGTGAACTAGGCGCGGTTAGTAGGTACGAATCTCATATGTTTTTGGTAATATAAAGATAAATATAGAAAGAGCTCTGTGCCAGATCACTTTGTTCTTTCGTGTTCCGCTTGAAAAGAGACATTGACTCCGTAATTCAAAATATTGTTTCTCCTTGAAGTATAGTTGATAATATTCGGATTAACCTTTTAGGCGCACTCGCAAGGTTTGACTGTAAGCATGATTGCTTACAGCCAAACCTTGCGAGTGCGCCTATGGTTTGATAACGCTCAAGGAATCAGTAGTAAATGATCACATTTACCTACCACAGACAAAGTGCGGCGTTGAGTTGAACTCAAAACTCAATATCTCTAAAATCGGGTGGTGTTGCGAGACGGATCAGACGGAGTGTCTTAACGTCAATAGGTTACCTATGAATACCCTAGCATGCGGGAAAAATCGTGAAGCTGATTATTTTGGCTAAATATAGTCTTGCCGAGTTGGATTTCGATCTCATTATAAATTTTTCTTACGATAAAGTAAACAAAAGAATTTTCCAATTTTTTTCTATAAAGCTAACCTACGCTACAAAACGTATTACGGTTATACCATTACATAGTCTTATATGTATGCAATAAATATTTATATTGCGGACTAACATATTCCACTAACCCGACATACTTTAAACAGAACTACTCGAGTTTATTTAGATTATGCGTGTTATATTTTAAGAAGTACTTTGAAAAATTTGGTTTGGGGTGTTCATTCATAGAAGTTAAAGAAAAAAATCTCTTAATAATCTTATACTAATATTTTAAACGGAATAGTTTGTTTGGTTGAACGCGCATATCTCAGGAAGCACAAGTTGGAATTTATAAAATATTTTTGTGTCGGATTGTTATTTAGGAAGGCTATAGAGGCTGTGGTTTTAGCTTTGATTTCATTGATGTTTAATGTAGAAGATTTTTTTAATTTCATGATAAAAAAGTTAGTAAAATACACACACAGCTATTACTTATTCGAAAGCCGCATGTAAATCAAATTATAATATAAATACAATATTCAAATTAAATATTATTCGTCCTTATAGCTACAGCTACCAAATCATAATTAATTCTTCGCTTTAATATTTTGTTGTGTTGACTTGATGCCATATGAAGATCATCATAGAAATAGCTGTACAAAATAAAATCGAACCCACAACCTCCATCCTAGTAGTTAGTAGTAGTAGTTTATACTATATCTACCGTACCAACAAAGCAGTTTATTACTAAATGTTTAAGCATAACGACTGTATGTAGGTGTTTGTATGTAACGTGACCGATTTGGAATATTGTAAATATTTACTTAATTTCATTCTTTATTTTCATAAAAACTTTTCATTTCATTTTTTGCATAAGCAGATTTTGTATGTTTTCACAATTTAATTTTCTAGTACCACATAGCGCAGCGGTAAATTAAGCCACTCTATATATAATATGTATCTCAAAATTGATATGTAAGATCCACACATCGTAAAAGCTAGGCACTAATGTAATTTCTACATAGTTTATAAGTCTAGTTTAAGGCTCATATTTATAAGTCCCTCTCAAGACTGAGATCGATCTTGAGATGTTGTCAAGAATCTCCATCATGGCATTCGGATATAGTAAGCGATAACATAATTTTAAATATCTCTCTATAACTCACCTTCTTTCTTCTCCTCCGGTTTCTTTTCCGGAGCACTTTCTTCGATGCCCATTTGTTTCATGTTGTCCGTACGTTCTTTGGCCGCGCCCATAAACGCGCGAGGATCCGACAGGGCCGCCATGAAATCTATATAAAACATATTACAAACATTATTAATAAGAGAAATAGTCCCTTTCTTATAGAATATGGTATTATGATTCGGTTTAAATTAAGAAACTGAACTTATATGAAAAAACTGGTCAAGTGCGAGTAAATCTCGCTCACCGAAGGTTCTAAGGGTACTAATTTCATGATTGATTCAATAAGAATTACAACTTATAAAGTTTGATAAACTTAAGATTGCGGGCTTGTGCATTCAACTTGCAGAAACTGAGCTATAATATATAAGTTTGTAGTGGTTATGTACACTTTAAATAAACTTCCACCTTTCGTACTTTTTCCCTTTTTTTATTGTAAGTTTGATAAATAATGCCAAATATTTTAATTCAGTTCACAAGAAATCGCTATAGGTTTTGATTACGCGGCGAATTTCATTCAAAATACAGGAAAAACGACGCAAATTCCCGATTCGATTGTTTTGACTTAAAACTTAATTTCTTCGGTGGTCTAAAGGATTGTAGTCTTGGATATTTGATGTTAATTTCAGCTTAATAAGTTCATACGATCTATCAGAAATGGTCTTGACAGATGGGGAGATGGACAACAAAGTGATCCTTTCTGTTTTTTGGTTTTGAGGTACAGAACCCTAAAAACCGCATGATACGGATTAGCGACGATATCCAGAAGTTAACATTAGTTCTCAAACATATATAAGTCAATGCATATAAAACTGTGGCAAAGGTTTAATCTACTAAAAAGATGTGTTAAAACTGAGTCCTACCTTCAAATCCATCCGGTACGTAGATCTTAAGCTCAATGTTACAGAACAACATGGGCAAGGACATCGGGAAGTTGGCTTCAGTTCTCAAAGATATATGTCTGTAGCCAGCCTGAAGACCGTCGAGTGGTAGAATTCTCTGACCGAGTAGTTTACCGTTTTCATCATAAACACCGAAACGCAGTACCGCCAAGTCTGGGAGTACTACCTGTTTTGTGTGAGAAAAGTTAAAGAAGTTAATAATAGGTAAAGAAAGTAGAACAGAGATATTATTTTAAACATATAACGCACATAAATGTTAAGAAACTCTACTCCAGATACACTGCTCAAGTTTAGAGACATTGTATATTAACTGGCGGAAATTAACACCGCGCTTTGTTGTGAAATCAGAGCGAGCGAAATGTAAATAGTCCATTCAAATAGGAATTGAACCCATAACCGCCGCGTCTACAGTCAAACGCTGTGTCACTAAACCATGACATTTCTACATTTGAATAATTTTAGAAAAATAATAACACCTCATTGTACAAATAAAATATCTAAACGATGTCACAGTTGGACACTACCACGAATATCGTAAGTTTAATCCAATTTTTTTCTTAATATATAAATTATTTCTGTTCCGTTTCGTCACACCACTTAACCATGTCATATCTTTAAAATAACCGCAGAAAAAAACCAATATATTGACACTAAGTTCTCTATTTAACCAAAATTAATATTAATATTATCTCACCTTTCTGAACAAAAATGGCTCTTCATTGTAAACGGGGTTCAATCCGTTGGCGGGAACCATTCTTGTACGGAACTCTTTACGGATGGTGTCAGAGGGAAGCCCGTACATATCCACTTCGACGTATGTACCAACTTTCTTATCTGATAAGAACTGACCCGCTATCACCTGTGAGGATAAGGGTTCTTGATAAGAGAAAACAAAAAGCTTTTCGGTTTTAAATCTCAACTAAATTAAAATCGAATTTTGATTTTCTTTGAGAGATTTAGAGGTGCAATTGCAAAAGTAAAATTTACACGGTATGTGAAAGATGCTACTTCAAATTCTGATTTGCTCAATATTTTAAAATAATATATCACTAATCATTCATAAACTACATAATTTTCTTTATCATTAAGTTTTTTTTCTATTGCTTTTCTTTATTTATATCAACAAGATTATTACATATTTAATTGTAATAAAAATAAAAAAAATGAAATTCAAATTCACTTTAAGAGTTAGACGTAAGTTCAGGAGTACAAAATATGTATATAAGCCGCTCTTCCAAATCCGGTATGTACTCGAAGAGATATATTATATTTAAAATGATCTTCTCGATTTATTAAAATTATCTAATAAAAAAATATCATCTAAAAAAACCTCCAAACATTCGAACCGCCACCAACCTGCACAGCGCACTGAGCCGCAATCACGCCATCCACGGGCGCGTCGGCGAACGGATCAAAACTTTTGTCAGCTCGTCTCATGAAATCGGGTTTTAGAAGGTACCCACAGTTCCCATTGTATTCGAACTTCCCTTGGTTCAGTTGCATCGGAAGATCTGACGTTTGGAAGTTTAGGGAGACCATTTGACAGCCGGCGTTCCAGAACACCTAGAAAATATAATACAATTATTTTTTGTGTCACGCTGTATCCCGCTGTAGCGAGGTAGGAAGAGAATTAAATCATAATCAATCAAATCCTCCATTATCCAATTATTGCTCGAATTCGATTCAACGTCGCGCAATCAATATGAAAAATATACCATAATTTTTATTAGTCTCATGCTGTATCGTTTATGCATTATAGCATAGTAGGCAAAGGGAACCTAGTATTAAGACAGTCCGAGACATTGCATGTAAGCTTCTTACCAGAGTAATGAAATGAAAATAATTTATTCCATCGAGTGGGAAACGAAACCCAAACTGTCGCGTCTACTGTCAGATTTTGTGTCGCTGTGCTACGACGACTCAATAGCTAAAGTAGTTTAATATCATATATATTTATTTTAATGATTTGACTACTTGAATGTCTTAATGTTAGAATGTGTCGAATTCTTCAATTCAAACAAATCTAAAATTAACAAACTTCAGGTCGGTCGGGCGGTCACGACACGTTGACCGTACTATAAATAGAATTCACACAAAATATATAAAAGTAAATTCTATTTAAATTTTATTGAAATTACATTACTACTAGAGGCCAGTCGTGGCGCACGTGCACAAAGGTGACTGTAAAACCGATTGGTTGTGAATTCGATCCCCACTCGAGGAGATAAAATATTTACTTGAATTTATACTTCCATTTCTTAGCTCTAGTGTGGAGGCAAAGCGCGGCATTGAGTTCCGCCACTCAACACGCAATGCCTCCAAAATTCAGCAGAAAGTGGAGAATGGAGTGACTTAACACTAAGTTCCCTCTGCCTACACTGCCGTGTGCGGGATACAGCGTGAAGCCGATGTTTTTTACATTACTAATAGTTTCTTAGATTTCTTTCATTACATTTCCAATAACAAATGTATCAAAAAAATTCTTAAAAATAATATTTTTTTATATATAAAAAATATTAATACCTGTGGCATATAATTAGAGGAATCAGCCCTAGTTCCCTTGGGATATATGCGAGACATCTGTCTTTTGTTGTAATTGACGAAATCTATAGCTTGAGACTTTAAATAGTTCATTCCAGTGGTCTCCGCGAAGGAAGACATGTTGTGGTGGATGTTGCGTTCTGTGGGTAGAAATAAAAAAAACATTGAATATTTTTAATTAAACTAGAATATTATTACTTTACAACCAGTCGTTTAGTAAGTATTAATAATGTACATAGATAGTATTTGCGTACATATACGAGTAATATATAATGTATGGCTTGTATGTAAATATAACACTCTTATATTATTTCAGAAAATAAAAATATATAGGGTTTTTTTGCTAGAATCATGTTATTTTTAGAAAATTGTAAAAAATATATTTTGATTTGAACCCACACTACTTGTTTACCGGCCGATTGATCTGACCTTACGTTGATATCAAGCTAGCTCTTTATTTCCAAAGGAAAATAAAGAACCAGTGGGAATGTCATTTCATGTGGTTGATATAAAGCTAGTTCTTTATTTTTAGAGATAGAGATACTTAATATTTTCATATATCTGTAAAAAATTCCGTACAAAGATGCTAATAACATAATAAACAAGTTGTAAAAACGTTAGAAGGTTTGCAAGAGGCGCGGGTTCAAATCCCGCTACGTTCAAAAAAAGATAAATTATGTAGATTACTAGCACAAAACCAAAACTATGTAAATCATCTCTAGTCAAAACTAAGCCGGGCATACAAATTTCACAACTCACTCTCAGCCTCCTCGAAGCTCTGGAACTTGATGGGTTGAGCATAGTTGACCATAGAGGATAACCATGGATGTACGTTGGTGGTGGAGCCTGTATACTGTACTGGTGGAGGCGCATCACCTTCACCACCGGCTGGCACTTCAGCTACTACTTCTTCTGGCTGTTGGGAAAAGGACAAGGGGTTTTGCTGTTTAATTGGCTATTTTACTCGATATGAGAAAAAACAATTTATAAAATGTACAGGTAAGATGACTTAGGTAAGAAGTAAGAAAATTTTATTTATTATAAAAATGTATGGAACATGTGCACATGTCAATATTGACATTGAAAAGAACAAATGTTGAGTTCTTGCCGGCTCTTCTCAGCATAACTGCCTCCGAGCCGGTAGTAGCTTTATGTTTATTCAACGATTCGAAACGCTTATAAAATATCTATTTCAATAAATAATATTATGAATTTGAATTTTCCAAAAATACTGCAATACCAGATTACTATTTTATAACAAAGTCGACGAGTTGCCTTTGTTGACTCGGGGAGAAAAAAAATAAATTTAGGAAAAAATCTTGAAGTCAAATCAGAGCAATCATCCACAACTAACTTTAGGGTGGCCACGACTCGTCGACCGAACTGTACTATATCATTCATACCTTCTTCTCCGGCATTACAACAGCTGAGGCGTCTTCCTTCACTTCATCTTCAATGACGAACTGCCCCTGTCGGAACAATTCTAACTCCTGTTTTTCCACTTCAGTCTTTAAACGCTTATTTTTTATCATAATTTTTCGTTTTAAAAGGCAGGGTGGTGGTAATGGTTGGCCTGGTTCCAACTGGAATTGGAAATTGTAAAATTTATATAATACATAGGAAATAAGGGTACAAAGTTATAGATTATTATTAAAGTAGGAATTGAAAAAGCTAATTCATTTACAGTTTCACAGTAGTTTCATAAATAAGTTTTGTACTGTCAAATAATATAACGATAGAATTTATAATGAGTAGGTACAATCAAAAATCTGGATTATCAACATTAAGAAATCTTATCAATTATTTATTTTAGCTTTCCCTCTTTCTTCATAGATTTCCGGCGAGTTTTCATGCTTTTTACGTGATCTTCCTCCAATATCATCGATACTGTGTTTTCAAAGGTCAACCGCGGTCTGCTCCGGCATCTCTTACTACTCAGTCTTCAAAAATATTTTTTGCCGTTCTTTCATCACACATTACCATGACGTGCGAAAACCAAGTAAACACGTTCTTCTTCATCCTCGAGTTGAGATCCTAGCTACCATTCTGTGTATCTGCTCATTGCGGATTTGGTCAGTTAAACTGAGTCCGCATATCCTACGAAGAGATCGCCATCTCCACGGCATTCATCTTTCTTTCATTCTTCTTCTGTAATACCCACGTTATACTGCCATATAACAGCCTCGGTACCAACTCTCTTCCAAATTCCCAAATATACCACTTCATTCAATTTTTTATCTCACACATCAATATCGCTTATTATTATTCGAGGCCGGTCGTGGCGTAGCGGCACGAGTTGTGACTGCAAAACCGACCGGTTGTGGGTTCGATCCCCACTCGAGGAGATGAAATATTTACTTAAATTTATATTTCCATTTCTTCGCTCTGGTGTCGAGGTTAAGCGCGGCGTTGAGTTCTGCCACTCAACACGCAATGCCTCCAGAATTCGGCAGAAAGTGGGGAACGGAGTGTCTTAACATTAGGTTCCCTCTGCCTACCCTGCTGTGTGCGGGATACAGCGTGAGGCTAATTATTATTATATTTAAATAGCAAAACCATAATCTGAGACCAGTCGTGGCGCAGCGGCACGAGGTGTGACTGTAAAACCGCCTTGTTGTGGGTTCGATCCCCGAATATACTGGAGGAGATGAAATATTTACTTAAATTTATATTTCCATTTCTTCGCTCTGGTGTCTAGATTAAGCGCAGCGTTGAGTTCTGCCACTCAACTTTAACCCAGACATAGGAAACGGAATTTTTGCATCTCCTTCCTTACTTAGGGTGGGAATTGAACCCACAATAAAACAGCCCTACAATGTGTTACAATATTACTTAAATAGATTCTAATAGCTTTATAAGTATTACACACAATAAAAGATTAAATAAAACGCCACTTACAGGATAGTCCGGCAGTGGTTCCTTCATAAGCAAGTCGCCAAGGATTTCATCGCAGTATTTAGCCAGCTTATATTGCTGAGCCTTACAACAGTGGTTTTCAAAGGACAGTATGACAGGGTAGTCAGAAGCGACAAAGGCTGTATCCCTAAGAGCGTATATGACATCTTTGAACAGGATATCTGTGCACATTGCCATCCCGTGAGTTATTATTGGCTCTTCATCTTCGCCCTTGCCGTCCCAGCAGTCCAGTTCTACACATCTGTAGTAAAAAAAAATATATACAAAAAAACAGCTTCACGCTGTATCCCGCACACTGCAGGGTAGGCAGAGGGAACCTAGTGTTAAGACACTCCATTCCCCACTTTCTACCGAATTCTGGAGGCATTGCGTGTTGAGGGGCAGAACTCAACGCCGCGCTTAGCCTCGACAACAGAACGAAAAATATATGAAAAATTATGCGACGAAACATAAATTTAAGTAAATATTTCATCTCCTCGAGACCGAACCCACAACCAGTCCGTTTTACAGTCACACTTTGTGCCACTGCGCCACGACTAGCCTGGTGTTAAGTGAAAAAATAGATAGAGAGAACGTGACAACCTTAGATACTTGAAGGCTTAAATTTTTTTTTTGTTAGATAGTCCGTTTATCAAAGAAAGCTATATTAGACACCTTCGGTCAGAGTCTCGCACTTAGTGTTTCATGTGTCATATTATTGGCTCAGAGTGTGTCAAACTATCGAGAGACAAAAAAAATGCAATATATGATGATTTACGATGATCATTAATGATACATATTATCAGAAGATTATTATAATTTCGAAAATATATTTATATTCTATACTATAAGAAATACTATAAAAGTCAATTTGTACTTTAAAAAAATAATCGAATGGTATAAAAATGTACATAACGAAAAAACTCTAAGCCAACGATATACAACTTTTAGTATAGTAATAAAGTATCTCACCGACATCCAGCAAGTAACACCTGCCGATACATTTCAACAGAACTCTTCCCACCGAATTGTCTTCCAGATAAGTATGTATTGTGAGAGGAATTGATATAATAATGGGATAGAGGCTGGTCCATCTCCATGTAGAAGTCCAAGCGGTCGAGAAACACCGGCGCGTTCTCGTCCGACATCAGGTATCTGACTAAACCGTCTTTTGTGAGACACTCTGCAAAGATAGTGAAATATTCTTATAAAATTTGTTTCAAGTCATTTTCTTTATCGTTTCATGCTATATATAGCCTATGACAGGGTAGTTAATGGTAGAATTTAGTGTTAATACTTCGTTCCTTACGCACTGCCTAGTTTCAGAGATTTTGCACGTTGAGTAGAGAGCTTAACACTGCGTTTTGGCCTCTTATAAGGAAATAAAAATATTAAATAATTTATTCCCGCTTCGTGTGGAAATCCATGACCATGACATCTTTGTATTTGATACATATGTATGTAAATATTTAACCGTTATTACTCACTTAAACATTTTTTAGAAAAGGTTTTTATCAAAGAGGTTAATACAATTATTATCAAATACTTTTTAGTATACATATAAAAATTTAAACGTAGTGGGATATACACCTCCTTAGCTCCTAGCGCCTCTTGAAAACCGTCTCTTTATATATTTTTTATAAGTTTAACGCTTAACACACTTTAAAAAAACAAAAACACAAAAACACTTAAAAAATGTAAAAAAAAACACAAACACTTAAAATTGTATAATATAGACGCTACTCACTGGCATTTTTGGCCTCCTCTTCCTGTTCATAATCTGTGATAATTTCTATGGCTCTCTTATCATCGTAGAGTGGATACAAGATTTCATTGAGACGTGGATCTCTTTGCTTCTCATTAAGGAAGTTGACGAATTGCTCTAAATTGATTCTATCTGATTTGCCTTGAGTTCTGAAATATATCATTTTGAATATATAAATTACTAACGATCCAAAGGTGGGTTGGTCCGCCTAGATTTATTGTTATATTGTAGACCAATAAAAAATATATATAAATACAAAATCTTTACGTAAATTGTAGCCTATGAGTTATTCTGATGTAAAAGCTATATATATTATTGTAAGTTATCTTTATAACCAGATATACTTGTATATTTATTTGAAGCCTCGAAGCGGAAAGTGGGAAACGGAAGTGTCTTAACACTAAGTTCCCAAGTTCTCACTGCCTATCCTGCTATGTGCGAAATAGAGCTTGAATTAAAAAAAAAAAGAAGTTAAGAACATATTAATAAAATTTCCACAAACTTTCAGCATATTACTTTCGAAATCATACAATCAATAGTCCAGCCATCACTTACATGGTCCTGAAGAGTTCTTCAATATCGTTTCTGGGGCAGATCTTGTGATATAAAGCATAAAATTTGTCAAACGTGAACGCCTCCCTCTCCATAGACTCGTTCTTGCCGGAAGGTAACCCGAGTTCCGATAGACATTGGTATACCAGTTTTTCCGTTTTCCCCGACGCGAACGTCTTGCTGATTACTTTGACGGGCACTTTGCCTTTTGAGTCGACGAGAAATGATAGTCGCATCCAACTGGAAATGGAATATCATATATATATAATATACAAATAAAGGCCAGTCGTGGCGCAGCGGCACAAAGTAAGACTGTAAAACTGACTGGTTGTGGATTCGATCCCCACTTGAGGAGATGAAATATTTACTTAAATTTATGTTTCCATTTCTTCGCTCTGGTGTCGAGGCAAAGCGCGGCGTTGAGTACTGCCACTCAACACGCAATGCCTCCAGAATTTGGCAGAAAGTGGGGAACGGAGTGATAACACTAAGTTCCCTCTGCCTACCCTGCTGTGTGTGGGATACAGCGTGAAGCTGATAAAGAAAATAAAATAGAGCACCAGTCCAAGAATAGGCCAGTAGTGACGCAGGGGCACAGGCGTGTGACTATAGCGCGAAAAGTTGTAGGTTCGATTCCCACTCGAGGAAATTAAATGTTTTATATTTGACACACGGCATGAACCTGAAAACAAAATTGTACCTATATTATAGAAAGCCAAAGTGTGTTTTAGTGTAAAGCAGCGTACCAAAGCAACATTATAATAAGCACTTCTGTAAATATCAATACAAAATGAAATACAAAAACACTAGAAAAATATTGGCTAAATTTACATATTAAAATATAACAAAATATATTCGTGCTTTATATAAAAATGAGAGAGATATATTCCTATACAAAATATATTCACTTAGACAAAATGGTAATGTTATTTCGAACTCGCTCAAATCCTCAATTGACTTGGTAATCTAATATTATCATATGATATTCACCAGTTGTATTAGAAACCAAGTATATTATATAAATCTTATAATATCTATATAGGTACATTTTTATAAAATATTTTTTCCTTTTTTTTTTCAGCTTTACATTATCCTATTTTAGAAGGGTAGAGCAGAGAAATGTGACGGTTGAGGGTTCATTGCCAATCATAGAAACGAAATATTTAATATTCTTGTCTCAATGGCAACGGAGTGTCTTAACACTATGGTACCAGGCTCCCTCTGCCATCCTGCTATGTGCGGGAACTTAGTGTCAATACACTCCGTTTCCCGCTTTCCGCTCGAATTCGAGAGGTGCAATTGTATATTTGCATGTTGCGTGGCGGAACTCAACGCTACACTTAGCTTCGCCGGAGTGAGGATATGTAAAATCTTTTATCCTAAAATGACCCCAGTGGGAATCGATCCCACAGTTATCGTTTACACAGACTCTGTGGAATTGCGCCACGACGGTACTTTCCTAATTTTATATGTTGATTGCATACATGCTCGCTACTAAAGGATCAAAGTGGGAAATTAAGCTTAAAAAAACATGCAATCTCGTGGCATACAACTTATTATATACTACTAAGTATATATCTAGAATGTTTTTATATAAGAGCACCTATTAAAATGAAGTTAAGGAGTTATATTAGTTACAAAAAACAAACACTCAAAGTCAATTGGTTAGTAAAGTTATTAAGCTGTTGTACTTACACATATTACTATGTATTTAAATTAAACGTATATATTTCCGTTATTTGACACGTATTTATGTACTATAAAAAAAGAGTGTTATAAGTGATCGGCAAGTTAAAAAAAGTTAAGTAAAAAGGAAAATCCCGTTTCTTTCCGTACCCGTTAAAAGTTCTCTCACCTCCTCTACACTCCGTACCCTAAGAATATGCCTATTCCCATCAAAAATAATTTAAAAAATATGAAATATTAGATATGAAATATAAATATGTAATCATAAGTTGTAGCTATTAGTACATTTATAAGAACAGTATTTACATTTACTTATACTATACCTACTAAAAATACAGACATAGAAAGATAAGAACGCCATTAGTTTTATCGAAAAAATGTTTAATTTTTTTGTTCACTGGTAGAAACCGTACGTAACAATTGACTGAGAAAATATTTGAAATGAATAATCCGACTTTAAAAACACTACATTTGAGTGGCATAACTCAACGCCGCGTTTTCTATCTTTACCAGAGCGAGCAAATGAAAATATTAAATATTTTATTTCACCGAGTCGGAATCGAACCCACCACCGTCACTTTTACAATCGCACGCTTATGCGTGCTTATCGACGATTGCAATATATATTTTTATAATAATTTAAAACTTTACTTGAAAGTTGCATACTTTTATTAATTCTATTTTGTATTTGTGTTTACTTTCTTTTATTTTATTGGCTTCACGCTGTTTCCCGCATATAGCAAGGTACGCAGAAGGAACCTAAAGTTAAAACACTCTGTTGATCACTTACCACCGAATTTACGATACATTGTATATTGAGTGGTAGAACTTATTAGCGCGCTTTGTCTTGCTATGAGGGCTACAATATGAATATATTCAATAATTCATTTCCCCAAGAGGACATCGAATCCACAACCTTCGCGTTACTTCGGTGTGCCACTGGTCACATTGCAAACTGAATTCAAATATATATAGTTTCTTTGAATATATTTTTCTTCGAAAAACATAAACAAAGTTTAGTTATATTAAGAACCTGACACTTGCGATCCGACTCCAACTTTATTTCAATTTCTTACTTTTATTATGAACAAATATTTTAACAAAGAAACTAAAAACAAACGAAGATATCTTTTATTTGTTTTTCGTTAACTCACTTTTAAGTAATCATTCTTAACTATTAGTTTCGAAAGTATTATATATTTTTATAATTTTTTAACGAAAACAAAAAAAAAACAATTAAATTAAAAGTCAAATTCAATTTCAATATTAGAAATCTGATTGTTTCAAACATTTCATGAAAGTCTGACTCTACTTCTGCTTATTTTTTTAGGGTAGCCGGAGGGAACCTTTTGTTAAGAGTGTTCCCCACACAATTCCCGAGAGATGGCGTGTTGAGTGACGGACCTCATCGCTGAACTGTTTTGTTACCAGAGAAACTTCCGATCAAAATAATCAGTTGCTAAGCCGGGAATAGAATCCACAACCGTCGCGTTAAGTTGGTCTCAAGAGCTTGAAATATTACAAAAATAAATAAAACTTACAATTTTTTTTACTTTACAAACTAAAGTTAGACTAGACAAGCTGAGTCTAGCCCATACTTTATTACTATGTTGATCAAGAACATTAGGTACGATTTATTATAGTTAAATAAAACTTCGTCTCGTCGTCTTATATAGAAGATAAATATTTTCTTTATTGCTTTATGAGTCCAAGTACCTGTTCTTGAGAGCGTACAGTACGGTCGGCGAGTTGTGGCCGCCTTGAAAGTTAGTTGTAGATTGTGCAGATTGATTTTACGGTTTCTCTTAGTTTTGATTACTTTCCGAGAAAAGTTGAGAAAGAATACCTTCCGGGCGGCCACGACTCTTCTACCGTACCGCATGTTAGTTTATGTATGGGATTTTTATATTAAAATGTAAAATTTTTAATTGTTTTTTTTTCTTAGACGTTGTGGTTCAGTTGATGTATCTCTAAGTTACATTAAGATTACAGTCTATACTCTATAGTCGGTAATTTTAACCAAACAAAAAAGGTCCATATTTATTATGTATATTTAGATATTACATGCTTTTTAGTTATAACTATAATGATAAGTTGTAGATATAAATATTTCTAAAATATATAGACTATTTAAATCTACTCGTATTATAAAAAGAGATTCTTGTATATATCAAAAGAAAGATACGACTGTCTGTATACGCCATGGTACTTTATATAAAAATAGCGTTATGAGAATAACGTTCGTAGCTTTTTTCTAAAATAAAAAATCACTGAAAGCTAATTGAGACCGTCATGGGGCAGGGGCGCACGCGTACTACTGTAAACGCGACACGATGGGTGTGGGTTTGAATCCCACTTGAGGGAATTAAATATTTAATTTTTTTTTCCTATACGCTGTTGCATCTAGCATTGTTGGCAGTTCCCTCAATACGCAGTGCCTCTAGATTTCAGTGGAAAGTGAGGAACAAATGTGTCTTAATGTCTTGTCTTAACACTAGGTCCCCTCTGCCTACCCTTCTAAGTGCGAAATAAAACATGAATCTAAAAAAAAGAAAACTGAAAGATAATCTATATATATAAAAGGACTTGTGCTGACTGACTGAGGTAAGACGCACGCAGAGCCGTAACCGCTGATGGTAGAAACGTGAAATTTTGGCAGATGTTTATTTTCATATTCTGGACATCCACTAAGAAGGAAATTTCAAAAATTTTAACCCTAAAGGGTTGAAAGTTTGTATGGAAAATTTTTTTAATCTGCACCGATTTTTATAAAATTTGAAATTCAGACTCTTAAAAATATTTCATTGAACACGTGTTTCATGGTTTTTAAGAATTCACCCCCTAAGGGTTCAAATAAGGTGTTGAAAGTTTATATGGAAAAAACTTTAAATTGCCACCGATTTTTATAAAAATTTAAATTCAGACTGTTAAAAATATTTTATAGAACACGTGTTTCGTGGTTTTTTTAGAATTCACTCCTAATAAGCGGGCGAAGCCGCGCGCGCCCTCTAGTAGTAGAATAAAGTATCAATGGGTTATTTCATGAAATCCATATAATATACTTTCACGGTCTAGCCAAAATACATATTTTAGAACAATAAATCTTACATTATATATATTATAATATCATTTAACTAGCATTTTCTACTTTCGAGCTTCTATAACTTTACGTACTGTTTCATAAGACTTGTTCTGGGGCACACGTTGTTTATTTTGTTGTTGTGTGTTATAGCCCGCAGGGATTCTTTCCATACCTTCGAAAGTAAACAAGTTTTATCAAATTTAAAGTTATTTTCATGAATATTATATTTAAGAATATTTTGTTACACCATATTTTATTTTTGTATGAATAAAATTATATATATACTCGTATATGTATTTACTTACGTTTGTCGAGGCTAAGTGCGGCGTTGAGTTCTGCCACTCAACACGCAATGCCTCCAGAATTCGGCAGAAAGTGGGAAACGGAGTGTGTTAACACTAGGTTCCCTCTGCCTACCCTGCTGTGTGTGGGATACAGCGTGAAGCTGATTATATGTATTTACAACATATCTATACTATGTATCGCGTTTGTTTGTAAACATAAAACCTCGTATAATGAATTTCCTTAAAATAATAATGTAATGTCATTAAATATTGTTATAAAGACATCATATTTTTTACTAAATAATTGAAACGGACACGAGTCGATGGCGATTTTTTTCATCACGGCAATATAACTTTTTATCTTCTATTTTTTATGTGATCCCACATAAATAACAGCCACAAAAAAAACAAATTTAAATGAAAATTAATAATTCATTTAAATAATAAAATATTTAAAATAAATGCGTCCACAATATGCTGATTTCCCAAAACAAAAATGTTTTATTGAAACTCTGTTTGCACACACACTGGCTGTCGCCTTTCAATTCTATCGGCGGAAAGTTTTCGCTAAATCTACATATTTTGTTGGCAAACGAATAACACCCCCTAGTACACTAGGGGTGCCCCTGATTGTTTATTACATATTTAATATGTTTTTTCTTTTATATACCTATGAATTCCATATTATCGATATTTAGCGATACTAATATTGGTTTTCGTTACTAATTATAACGTAATAATTTGTCTTTAAATGACATACATAAATCACATAACAATATATAAATTCGTACAAATGTAAGCAATCGGTATAAGTTTGTTTGAGATTAACATAATTTAGGCGTTAATTGACATCTGGAGGTATGTTATACATGTATAAAAATAATTAAAAAATCTACAATAATTTAATAGTCTAAAGAGACTATATGGTCTAAAGCTTTTCAAAGCCTAAAGTCGCCATCTCATATTTTTTCCTAAGTAAAAAAAAACTTTTCATAACAGACAACCCTATTGTCAAATACGAAAACATTGTTTTAGTGGTTAGTTTTTGTTCCTGAAAATTGCACAAACGATATACATACATACAAGTATTTTAAAAACAATATTTATTTATTGCGATGGGCGGAATTTTTCAAGTATATGTATGAATGTGATGACGCCTCAGTCTCAAGTAACAGCGAGACGCTGAGTCTTGATGCTGATGGCGAAATAAGTTTAAGTTGAGAGCGCAATACGAAGTCTGAAATGTGGTAAGTCAGACGGACCACGCGTCTTGGACTTGATCTGGTTTATGTGAGATTCATGCTGGAAATCAGGGGAGGTCCCAGACGATAGGCGAGGTGCAGTCATTGTGACTTTGTATAAAAGCAAAAGTTCAGAGATAAACTGCTCAAGCCATAGGGCTGTCAGTTTGATGTGCTTGGGTAATAAAGTTTATGCTTAAATATTAGCGAGAAGGATTTTATGGGTGCTCCAAGGAGGCTTTAGACCTGGAAGAAGGTGTATGGATCAGATATTTTCCAAACCAAAAAGTTTTCTGTGCGTTTGTGGATTTGGAAAAAGCGTTTGACAGAGTTGTGAGAACGAAATTATGGAATATATTATTCCGGTACAATGTAAGCGGACCCTTACTGCAGGCTGTTAAGTCTCTTTACAGAGATCACTCAGCCTGCCTGCAAGTAGGAGCTGGCTTGTCGCCCTGGTTTGATATCCAGTCGGTTATTAAACAAGGATGCCCTATGTCAGCTTGGTTGTTCAATTTGTCTTTCGATAGCTGTCTCCAAGGAGTGAAACAAAGTGACATGGGAGTGAAAGTAAGTGACCTGGACGTGAACTCCCTGCTGTACGCAGATGATGCAGTGCTCATTGCATCATCAGAATGCGAGTTGCGGGCATTAGACACCAATCTGAAAAAAGGCTGTGAAAGTAATGGTCTAAGCTTGACTGAGAATAACGTAAAGGTTCTGGTACTTGAAAGAATTGAAGGAAGGACGGAATGCAAGATCAGTATAAATAAGAAGTTACAAGATAGATGTGGAAAGGCGTATTGCTGCCGGTAACAGGGTTAACGGAGCATTAGCTGCATTGATGAGACGGCGGAAAGTCAGCACAGTTGGCCGTACACAATGCAGCGTTGGTAACGACGCTGTTATACGGTATTACAGGAGAAAAATGAATGCCGTGGAGATGCAATCTCTTCGTAGGATGTAGGGAGTTAGCTTAACTGATCGAATCTGCAATGAAGCGATACACAGAATGGCAGGTACTAGCGAGGATGTCACGGTGAGAATGAAGAAGAACGTGTAGTTAGTTTGGGCACGTCGAACGAATGAGTAATAACGGCGCCGTTATACGGTATTACAGTAGAAGAATGAAAGAATGGCAAAAAAGATTTATGACGGAAAAGTGAGCGGTAAGAGAGATAGGGGGGAGACCTCGGTTGACCTTCGAAAACACAGTATCAAAAATACTAGAGGAAGGTCACGTAAAAAGCATAAGGACCCCCCGGAGGACATGTATGAAGATGTATGGTTGATGACAGTAGACGAGGCGAAAGAGTTGTCTCCGACTATTCCGCTAGGGATACAACGTGAAGCCAATTTAAGTTTATTTATTTAGGTCAACCAGCAGTAATAATATACAATATTATTTAAAAATATATTATTGTAAAAGTATTTGAATTCAACATGCTCGATATAAAAAAAACAAACGAAAAAAAATATCGTTACTCAGTTACAATAAACCCTTTGACAGTTCGTTGTTGAATATTTTCGCATGCAAAGCTGTTTTACATAAAGAAATAGAAAGCCATAGAGTTGCCCATTTGCAAATACTCAAGCATTTTTTTTTATTCTCTATATATTTTGTGTTAAAAAGAGCCGAGAAACGTTACATCACTCTGTTTTTATAAATGAAGTCATACATTTTACTGAAGTCTCTTGATAATTTGATTTTATTTAGATATCTAATATCATCTCTCATTTGGTGCAACAATGACGTAATTGAACCATTTTTTCAATTGAAATATGTCACTGTAGGGGGTAAGACTACTTTCAAAGTTAGATTACGTATCCTGAAACATAACAAATACGTCATTGTTGCACCAAACAAGCGATTTACGAGGTTTCTAGATAACTTAAGCCTCAAGCGTTACTTTGATTATTTTAGCTATTTAGTATTTACTATACAACTGGATCATTAACAAAAATTATTATTTGTAATTTTTTTAGTTTAACGTTGCATCCCATGATACAAGTAGGTGGTGGAAATTAAATACATATAAAATAATTAATTTCCACCAGTGGGAATCGAACCCATAACTTGTCGTTTACACGACTGGCCTCTAAAAATAATTAATATTTAAAAAATATTTAAAATATGACAAATACAAAATATACTTCATTACGAATTCATAAATTCATTTCGACGTAAATTTCCACAAATCTACATACATACATACAAACATTGCCTCTATTATTGGAATTGCTAAAAGAACCGATCTATTTATATTGACTGTTGATCAAAATTCAGAAATTTAACATTAAAATCAAATATGCGTAAGTTATTCACGGTTTTCCTATCGGTTTTCTTATCACGATACTGTTGCTATGAATGTCAAAGTTTGTGTATATTTCTGTTTTAAAAATTTTGATAGTTTGGAAAATTAGGTTATTATCCTTTGATATATTATTAAATATAATTAAATATGAGGCCAGTCGTGGTGCAGGGGCACAAGCTTGCAATTGTAAACGCGACAGGTTGTGGGTTCGATTCCCAATCGGGAAGGAAGAAATATTTAATGCCTGCTATACGTGGAATACAGCGTGAAGTTAAAAAAATGATATATAAGTACATACATGTATTTTAAATTTATGATTCAAATGAAATACTAAATTTGAATCGATTAAAAAATGAAAATTCTATTATAAAGTTATTGAAATAGTTTACATTGGGTAAAGTAAATCTGCAAAATGCAATAGTAAAAGTTATTCAACCTCAATTTTTATTTGCTGACAAAATGTTTGGAATATGATTTTTTTTATAGCAAAAATATTTATTTCCTTTTTTTGAAATATATTAAGGAATGGCGATTTGATTTCTTTACTGAATCGCGATTTCATGTTATCAAATTTAAACGAATATCTTTTTTTTCTTTTTCGTGATGCAGTTATAATTATATGGCAAGCTGCAACTCCTTCTCTTACCTCAGAAACTAAACGAACGAATTCTAATTTAGATGGACAGACTAAGAATTTCGACACGGAATAAATAATAAACAGAGTGATAAAGCGAGTTCAGTACTTTACATATATTAAACCTATATATATGCGAATGGTCAACGCTATACAGCACATGCAATAAAAACTATAAACATGCATCTATGCCCAATACCCATGCGTAAACACCATATAGTCCAGTGGTAGCACTTACTGCTTCTTGAGACAGGTCATGGGACACACGTTGTTCGCCTTCACATTGTGAGTTATCTTTCTGAGTCCTTGTAACCAAACCTTTGGTGGATGAAATTTAAGATTTTATACAATATTTATTGTTTATATTTTATTTAGTTTTCTTATATATTATTTTTGAAATTACACTTTATGTAACTAACACATTTTTTATTTATTTATTTATTTACTAATTTTAACAGATGCTAAGAAAAAGTAGTGATATGAATTCTAATATCGTATAATAGTAGGTTAGAAACACAAACAATTTATTAGTAATTTAATACTTTATGCACTTTTTGCGAAAAAAATATAAAAGGTAAGTACGAATAAAGAATATTCCAGTCATATTTTTATTGAATACTCTTTGAAAGCGTCCCAAAAAATACATACACAAAATGTATGTATCTCTACAAAATCATTTGTGAGCTCATTAGAAATTCTTATGAAATACGAATGCATGGTTTTAAGTTACGTATAAAGGTAAAGAGTATGTAAAATTATATCAATTTATGCATCCATATCGTCGCTTAAACAAACATAATTCATATTCAAGGATCAAAAAACAAAATAAAGGAATACATAAAATATTAAAAACAGGATTTTACTGTATTTTATAAATCAGCTTCACGCTGTGTCCCCCGCACACAGCAGGGCAGGCAGAGGGAACCTAGTATAAAGACACTCCGTTCCCCACTTTTTGCCGAGTTATGGAGACATTGCGTGTTGAGTGGGAGCGCTTTGTCTCGACACCAGAGCGAAGAAATGGAAATATAAATTTAAATAAATATTTCATCTCCTCGAGTGGGGATTGAACCCACAACCAGGCGGTTTTACAGTCACACATTGCCCCCCTGCGCCACGACAGGCCTCTACTGTAATTTTAATTTTTTTTTATTTATCTCAGCATAAAATACATTAAAATCCTGTTTTTAATATTTTATTATATATTTGATAATTATCCTGAATTGGCCAAGAAAGTACTATTTAAATTTACATTGTCACGTTATTCAAATAAATAAGATATGTATGTGATACATACGTTAGCAGTGTTGGCGTCCGGACAGACCACGTGCTGGTAGTTTATATTAATGTAGTCGGTGCCACTGCATATTGTGAGCGACTTCTCTTCTAAGTTTTGGCCATGTTTGTTCACTAAGTTGTTGCTAAGTTTGGCATCCTGAAATAAACGTACATTAGATATCTTTCTTGTTTTTAAAATAAATTCCCAAGTAAAGATATTAAATTTATATAAAATAAAAAAAAGAGGCGGTTGCGGGTTATTAGCTTCACGTTTTATCCCGCATATAGCACAGTGGGCAGAGAGAACCTAGTGTTAAGACTCTCTGATTGCCACTTTCTGCCGATGTCTAGAAAATTGCGTGTGTCCAAACTAAGCTTTATCTTGGAAACGCAGGGAAATGAAAATAATTCATTCCTCCATTAGATAATCGAACCCGCAACCATCCGCTTTTACAGTCAGGCGCCGCCCCACTGCGCTGTGACGGTCAAATGGTTAAAGACTTGTATTTATCTAAATTTATTATTAATAAATTAGATTATTTACTATCTTCTATAAAAATACTTATATATGTATTTAGGAATCGATGGTATAACATTATAAAACATGATGTAGGTACTTAAATCAGCTTCACGCTGTATCCCGCACACAGCAGGGTAGACAGAGGGAACCTAGTGTTAAGACACTCCGTTCCTCACTTTCTGCCCAATTCTGGAGGCATTGCGTGTTGAGCGGCAGAACTCAACGCCGCGCTTGTCCTCGACACCAGAGCGAAGAAATTGAAATGTAAATTTAAGTAAATATTTCATACTCCTCGGGTTTTCTTTTATATAGGTACTTTGGTTAGTATACAAAATATCGGATAAAATGGTTGTAATACTGATCCCGTCGCACCTCGTTTAATATTCAGACATCAAGTCCGTTTATCTTTGACACTCGCTCTTGCGAGACGAAAATGTTATTTTGCAAGTGTAATTTCAATTTTTATCTTATTTACTGTTATATGATCTAAATAAATTAAAATATGTGTTAATATTGATGCTGTCGTGGTGCACCGTTTAATTGTAATGAGACTACGACCTGTATGAAAAAACTATTCTCAACTCTGAGATTGATCTCAAGAGCGATCTTAAGATGTCGTTTTTAGTAGATTTAAAAAATTGTTAAAAGGGTTTATAAACCGACGTTGAGTTTCGGCACTCGCCACGCAATGTCTCGAAAAGTAGCCGGTACGCGAGGAACAGTCTTAACAATAGTTACCTCTGTCTACCCTGCTATAGGGGAATTGTGCTTAAGATGACATACTTTTTCTTTCAAGACAAATATTTGAAATAAATGAAGTCATGTGAGATCAGGACTTTGCGTATATTATCATATATATCATAATCAACGAAAGTATTCTAGTTTCAGAACAATCAATTAACATAAAATTAAAAAACAAACATAAATCGCACTTAGGTCGACCGGTGTAAGACGACATACCTATAGGGTAAGATGACATAGACGTCATAACCTGCGATCCACTGACTTTTTTGTTCACACGTGACTTTTCTGTAGAAGTAGACTTTAGCAATGGAGAAATTTCGTTAAGTACGCTCTTCTCTTCTGGCTTCTTAATCGATCCTATTTATAAGTGTAAGATGACATAGTATGCCATTTTATACTCACGTTTTGTATGTCATCTTACCCAATAGATATGTGAATTTAATTGTAACAGTTGTGACAAAAGTTTATAGATAAGAATGCGCTTTTAGCGTTAGTTGTGTCATATAAAAAGCCTATTTTACATAAAAAAATACTTCAAGTAGAAAATCCTTACCTTACATGTATTTTCACCACCAAGCAAAAGCGAAAGAAAAATTTTCTGCTATTCAAAATTACGAAAACATGAACTACTTGCCAATCTGCGTTTACCTTCCGTCATACTGAATTTGAATACTAGCGATATCTAAAGACACTCTCTAAAACGTCACAAGATCGCACTTAGCGCAAATATTTAAATCAATATAGGCAGTGTGTCATCTTATCTTCGTATGCCATCTTAAGCACAATTCCCCTATACTTAAACTAATTATTAAATTAATTATTAACTAATTATCCCAATTTTATCTTCTTTTTTCGTGCATGTAAGTTTAAGGATATTATCCAGTCGTTCTTTAGGTAATTTCCATCTTTTTAAGAAGACGTAAACTAAATACAAGTTTTAAAGATTTGAATCTAGAACCACAGCCCTCAGTCAAAATAACAAATATATTATCTTTTAAAATTCTTATTTCGTTTTGACATGAAACCCAACACGACATAAATATAAAAAAATCGTTACAAAGCAAAAGTATATACAGAATCAAAAAGTTTATTAAAAGCCACAGCTAAGCAAACATTACCTTTGGCACTCCACCAGACCGCACGTCACTCACTTGGCACAGCTCGATGACATCTCCGTCCTGAAACAAACGGATGCTTTAGTTTTTATTTTTTGTTTTAAGCTTCACTTGCAAAATAGGCAGAAGGAACCTGGGAACCAAATGTTAAGATACTTCGTTCCCATTAATACACTTCAGTTCCCCTCTTTCCGCCAAATTCTAAAGGCAAGGTGCGTTGAGTGGCAGAACTCAAGATGCTTTGACTCGTTACCCTCGCCAGGGCGAGGAAATTAAATATTTTAATTTAATATTTTATTTCGTCAAGTGGGAATCGAACCCACTCGTTAAGTTTCGCATGTAGCAAGGTAGGCATAGAGAACTTAGTGTCAAGACACCTTTACATAGTCGCGAAGTCTACTAAAAATATCAATTGCCAGCAATTAGTTTCATTTATTATTACTACATACATTTATTATTACATTAAAAAAAATACTTAAAATTCAAACCTTTTAAGAATAATGTAATATGGTCATGCTACGTTAATTTTATTTATTTATTATATCTATGTATATATTGAGGCCAGTCGAGGCGCAGGGGCACAAAGTGTGACTGTAAAACCGAACTGTCAAACTGGTTGTGGGTTCGATCCCCATTCGAGGAGATGAAATATTTACTTAAGTTTATATTTCCATTTCTTCGCTAAATGGTGTCGAGGCAAAGTGCGGCGTTGAGTTCTGCCTCTCAACACGCAATGCCTCCAGAATTCGGCAGAAAGTGGTGAACGGAGTGTCTTAACAATAGGTTCCTACTGCTACCCTGCTGTGTGCGGGATACAGCGTGAAGCTGATTTGATTTGTTTTTTTTTATGTATATATTATTATTTTATACTTACAAACAGTAAACATATTATGTATAAACATAATTTTGCTTAAAGATCTCCATAAGACTTCATATGACGTCAATACGTCGCTACATAGCTTCAGTGATTCGAAATGACATGACTTTTAATCGCTCAGGTGGAATCGAGGGGAAAGCACTTTGTACTTGAGACGAATATTATGATAATTTGTTGTTTACTCAAATAACATTAAAGCTGTGATTTAACTTCTGATTATATGGGCGACGGTTGTGGGTTCGATTATCACTAAGTTAACTAAGTTTAACATTTTTTTGCTCTGCAATTGCATCGTTTTGTGACATTTTTTCGTAATGATAAATGATATGTTCTGTTTATTTCATTTTCATTGCTATATTAGGGAAACACGTGGAGTACCAGAACTAAAAACCAGCCAAGTGCGAACCAGACTCTATATAAACTGCAAAAATGCACGCTTGTCGTATGGAAGCCAACAGAAATACGCATCTGACGGTTCATGAGACACAGCTTGGTGACTGACGGACAGACATATAGGGTCCCGTTATACTATTTGGGTACGGAACCCTAAAAAGTGTTGTTTGCACAACATACAATAAACAAAATAAAAAAATCCTTCTTTTATTCTCTGAAACAAGACTAAGCAACTATAGGTTAATACATAACTACATATCTCGCGCCCTAAAATGTATATTTAAAAAAATAAGCTTCTTAGTGTATCCCATATATAGCAGAATAGGGAAAGGGAACCTAATGTTATAAAACTCCGTTACCTACTTTCCGCCGAACTGCGGAACCGAACCTGTGAAACTCAACGCCGTTATATACCTTCATAAACTCAAAATTTATATAGATATTTAATATGAAATAGGTACATACCGAGTCCTATTTCTCGAGTGTGGTTAGACGAAATGAGATGGTTAGATTCCGCATGCAACTTTAGAACATTTAAAACGAAATTGGACTGATTTAGTAGCTAATATATTATGTTTGTTTATACTATTGAATGCGGGAGGTGCTTAAGCATAATACATTTTTGTGGTTATATGATATATAGCCACCAAAAATATTATTTATTATGGTAAAGAGGGAACGTATCTTACATGATAGTTACCGTAAGCTTTTTTATATGCTCCACGCTGTATGCTCCCAGACTTAGCAAGGTAGGCAGAGGGAACTTGGGAACCTAGTGTTAAGAAACCCTGGTATCCACTTTCAAAACTCAAACTCAGCGAAACTCAAATAGATATTCGAAATATTTAACTTCCTCCAGTGGAAATCGAATCCATAACCTGTCGCATTTACAATCGCACGCTTGCGCTACGACTGGTCTCATAACAATATATCTTGATTTCTTTATGTAAGAGAAAATTCTCTAACATAAATAATCTCTTTATTTCCTTACAAAACTGAGTACTAAAGGATATTTCGCCCTAGAAATGTTCTATAGCGGATATTAGCTGATAATTGCGGAAAACGAGTGACCTTTTTACTGAAAAACTCTATAGAACTTCCTTACAATGTAGACGCCTGTATTATTATTGACATTTTAATAGAATATTATGTACTAGTTTATTTCTGTGGCTTCGCTTCCAAATGGATATAATGTGGCGTACGACACTTTAAATAATATAGTCTATAGGGCTATAGGCTATATTGTGTGTCATTATCATTAGTTGGAAATCAAACAGTAGTTTCCGAGATAAGCGCGTTCAACAAACATTCAAACAAAAAGTTCGGCTTTATAATTTTAGTATAGAAGTAAAAACATAGATTAACATAGATAGACATAGATTTAGAAAGAGATACGTAAGTTGAGGGGTTAACTAGTGTAGTTTACACATCATGTCTTAGATTCAATTCCCGAGTAGAGTAAATAATCTTTTCCTTAATCAAAATCTTTTCTTATTTGTAAAGGGATTTCTACTATATCGTTTCGCATCTGTGTTCTCTGTTATAATTACTCAATTATAACGGAAGAAGATATACCATTAACTTAAGTAATTACTCAATAAGATTAACACCTCAGCGAGAACGAGCTTACAGAAATTATATTATACTATGTTACATAGTGTTGGTAATAACAATTAAATTTTATGAATTCATAGCAGGTATATTAAAAAAAATAAAAAAATCAGCTTAACACTGTATCCCGCACATAAGAAGGTAGGCAGAGGGAACCTAGAGTTAAGATACTCCGTCCTGCATTTTTCGCCGAATTCTGGAGGCATTGTGATTGCATTGCGTGGCATGGTAGGCGAAGGGAACTTGGGAACCTAGGTCTAGACACTCCCTTCCCCATTAAGAAACTACCGTTTCGCAAAGCATTACGTGTTGAGTGGCGAAACTCAGCGCCACGCTATACCTCATTACCAGAGCGAGAAAACGAAAATATTAAACATTTCTTTCCCCCGAGTGGGAATCGAACCGTTGCGTTTACAGTCGCATGCTTGTGCCTCTACGCCACGATGACCTCTATAAGTAATTTTAAGTTTTACATTCAAATAAGTACTTTTTCTTACAATAAAAACTTAATGAATGAAAACCTCATCCTGTGGACGTCATCTTCAGATATCCACATAATTTCAAGCGCACAATAACTTCACTACCATTGCTGTCTTTTCAAGTTAGAAATCTGAGAATATTACTTTTATTTTTTTATAGTAAGTAAACAGAGAGAACCTACAACCTAGTGTTAAGACACTCCGTTTACCAGTTTCTGCTCAATTTTCAAGTAATTACGTGTTGAATAGAGAAATGGAAGTAATTCATATCTCAGAGTGGGTATCGACGTTTAAAAGATTTCAAATGTACCACGATAGCTGTGAGTTCAATTCACAATTGGGGGTCAATTAAAAATGGCAAAAGGAGTATCTTTACACAATATTTGCCACACATATTTGTGGTCATAAAGATTAGAAATATCTATACAAAATATCAAAGTAATTAAGTCAATATTTATATATGTAGATAAGACCGATAAGCGGCTTACTGTAACTAGAGAGTAAATATTGTTTTACATATTAATACAAAATCTATAGTAAACATCTTATTATGATTATAATCTGCGTAAGATAGTTTAGTTTTGTTTATGATAATTGATAATCTTAACGAATAAACATTTAAATTAATTAATCAGCTTCACGCTGTATCCCGCACACAGCAGGGTAGGCAGAGGGAACCTAGTGTTAAGACACTACGTTCCCCACTTTCTGCAGAATTCTGGAGGAGTGTTGTGTGGCAGAAATCAATGCCGCGCTTGTCCTCGACACCAGAGCGAAGAAATGGAAATATAAATTTAAGTAAATATTTCATCTCCCCGAGTGGCGATTGAACCCACAACCAGTCGGTTTTACAGTCACACTTTGTGCCCCTGCGCCACGCCTCAATTTTATTTAAATGTTGTCGTAATTAATTTAAAACATAATTATTATAATTTTTTTTTTTGCGCTATTAGGTATTACCCATAGGTATATATCTAGAAATATTTTCTGGAGAGGTAGGGACCTAGACTTTACTTTTGAGCAGATATGTTCGTGTAAACGTCCGCTTGAACTACATACAAATACATCTTTATTAATTTACTAGTCTGCATTACTTTACTTTTCAAATAATAATATAATTATAAAAACAATACCTATCCATACCTAATTGAGAAGTAAAGTTTAAGCGAATTCAATAAAAGATTTATTTATAGCAATTTTGGCTAACAACACTCTATAAAATGTTATAACGGTGTTTATTTATAAACCGATTGAAATAAGACAAATACTAAATGTTAAGGCGCTTGCCAAATTACAATACTGAAAATTACAATTAAATCGGGTAAGCCATTTCTGAGATTATATGAAAAAAATGCATACGCATGATGTTTTTATAAGTATACATTGTAGATTTTTAGAAAAACCGACGTTTCGAGCATTTTGCAGTAGTCCGTGGTCACACGTAGACCGAGGTGGCTAACATATGTCAGTGACGTGAAAGCAGGGCAGTACGCGATTCAATTGAGAAATCGTTGGCGGTAGTTTTATATAATAATTATGTCTGAACTGAAGGTTCTGCTTTACCAAACCGACGACGCAAATTTATTAAATTTTTTATCAGCTTCACGTTGTATCCGAAAATTCCGCCGAGCTTTCGCGTGATGCGTGGATGCATACAACGATGAGCTTTTGCTTGGTGACATAGCGAAGAAATAAAAATAGTATCCACAACCGTCGCCTTACAGTTACACCACGACACCATGACGACCTCGTAAGTACTAAAAAAAAAAAAAATCAGCTTCACGCTGTATCCCGCACACAGCAGGGTAGGCAGAGGGAACCTAGTGTTAAAACACTCCGTTCCCCACTTTCTGCCGATTTCTGGAGGCATTGCGTGTTGAGTGGCAGAACTCAACGCCGCGCTTAACCTCGACACCAGAGCGAAGAAATGGAAATATAAATTTAAGTAAATATTTCATCTCCTCGAGTGGGGATCGAACCCACAACCAGTCGGTTTTACAGTCACACCTCGTGCCACTGCGCCACCACTGGCCTCAACTAATTTATTACATAATAAACAGTAAACTACAGTAGCAGTAGAATATAACTGCAAACTTAAACTACGGAAGTAAATGGTACTCTTATCTGTTCACGTAGTGACGTTTCTGTTTCTATAAATCAGACGTGTTATTGTAAAACATCTTTGTCTGTCTGTTACAAGCAGACGCTATTCACGTCGACCTAGAAACTGACGTGCGCGGGCGGTACGACTACTGTTACCAGTTGAATGTATTGATTCTTGAGTTTTTACTATAAATAGTAAATAATAAATATATCCTGTATATAGAGAGGCCAGTCGTGGCGCAGGTGCACACCAGAGCGAAGAAAAATTCAAGTAAATATTTCATCTCCTCGAGTGGGGATCGAATCCACAACCAGTCACACTTTACCCCTGCGCCACGACTGACCTCAAATTATTCTCGAAGAACAAAAATAAGGCACGGAAGCCACAACAACACGGAAAACAAAAAAATAAACGTTTCGATTATTTAAGGAAATGTAACCAAAATATTTAAAACAGGAACCTTTTTCAAAGCATACGTATAAGATAAAAGCTATACTGTTTAACTGACATCCCCACATCTTGTTTACATACGAAGTTCTTTATATGTATGTACATATTACATACAAAACCTCATAAACATAAGAAAACATCCGCCTTCAAATAAGTTATCTTGTTTAGAAATAATTTCGTTTAACATGTACTTTCACAATGAGAGCGTCGAAAAAGTAAAGCTTATCTTACTAAAGAGTTTAATTAAGTAATTAACACGCTGTTGATTGTAATTAACGTTGAGATCGAGAACATACGCTGTTGTTTTTGAAGGAAAGTTAAGTCAATGATATTATATTTTCAGTTACACGCTGTATCACGCATGTAGCAGGGTAGGCAGAGGGAAATTGGGAACTTAGTGTTAAGATATCCGTTCCCATTAAGGAACTTCTTTACTTACTTTCCGCCGAACTCTGGAGGCTTGAATGTTAAAAAAAAAAAATGTTGAAAGCGGAACTCGACGCCGCACTTTACATCGATATCGGAGTGAAGAGATGAAAATATAAGATTTTCCATTTTCTCGAGTGGGAGTCGAATTTAAAAGCTGACGTGTTTACAGCCACACGTATGTGCCCCTGCACCACGATTGGCATATAATAAAATATTAAATAAACAGCTTTTTAAAAATAGGCTTTCTAGATGTTTTTTTTTTTCACATTGTAAAAATCAAGCCATTTCATTTAGTACTTTTCATATTAGATGGATTGTTTAAAAAATTGTGAACCGCCATTTTGTTGCTGCCGCCATTTCGAATTAACCACAATATTCATAGGGTAAGGTGTGCGGGATACAGCATAGAGGTAAAAAAAAATATAATAAAATTAACAGCCATTTCGAACCATTTCGAACCTGATATCAGATCTATCTATATATTTGTTTTTTTCTTTAATAAAAGTCTAAGTAAAGCTAACAATTTAAATATATATTTCTAACCGACTTACAGAAATGAGGGCATCCTATTTTCTACAACCGGGTACATATAACTCATTCTGTTGTTAAAGATGATTTTGATGCAAACTAATATCCTACAAACCGTAGGATTAGAGCCATGTAGCTTAATGAAGCACATTCAGTGTACGACTTACTCGGGGCTTAGGATTTCGGTCAAAATGATATATGGAGGAGTCTGTACTCTATAGTATAAGGACGTGTACGGTGACAGTTATACGGGAAAAGGAAATTAATTACATATTTATAACTACTATATTATTTTTATTATAGTAGAACAAAATATACAATAATATATGTAACTAATATATACTTATATAGAGGCCAGTCGTGGTGCGCGTATACGCGACAGGTTAAGGGTTCAATTCCCACTCGAGGATATGATATTTTATTTTATGTTTTCATTTCTTCACGCTGGTAGCGAGGAAAAGAGCGGCGATTTCTGTCACTCAACACGCGATGACTCGAGAATTTAGTGGGGAACGGAAGTGTCTTAATGGAACGACGTGTCTTGGCAATAGGTTCTCAACCTCCCTTCCCCTATCCAGTTATCTGAGTGATAACACATAACGTTTAGTAACTTATTATTATTAATAAATTTTCAAATGCAAAAGCATTAACCCTAATTCACGAATAGTAGGCAGAAGGAACCTAGTGACTGGACTAGCTTTGTCTTATTACCAGAGCAAATAGTCCAGTGGGAATAGAACCTACAATTGCCGTTACCAACCAGACGATAACCACTTAAATTAGCAACATAATACATATATTAGCAACATAATACATATATATATAAATAAAATGCGAAACCTCGCCTAAAACACAATAGAGTAGAATCGGGACACCTGCCATTTGCGACGTTAAGAGGCACTTCTAACAAGCAAGGTCGAGAGGAAGTTCAGTACTGAATTGTAACCTTAATTGTAGTATCAAACTTAGGCTTCATTTATATTGTACGGGTATACTTCGTTCCTCACGCACTGTTCAATTTCCGAGACTTTATGTTTTGAGTATTGGAACACAGCGCCATGCATTATCTTGTTACCTTAAATGAAAAAAATGCTTTCCCTGGAGTGGTAAGCGAACCTACAATCATCACGTTTACAATGATTTTGTAAAGTAAAAAAAATACCTGGAGATGCATCAATCACTACGGTCTCGTGACAATTAAATAACCCGGTTAATTGGGAGGCAGACTGACTTATAAACTTTCAATTTTCGTTTTTTTTTTCTTTAATTATATTGCAAGTTCTCACTTCGTGCCAAATTTCAAAACTTTAGGTCCACAGGAAACCGTCTACGACTATATGTTTTGATTACGTAGTAAGCAGCAAAAACGATTCACAAAAAGTGCTCGATCTTTCGAGTGCGTTGACTAAGATTTTTTTTTAAAGATTTTAAGGATCTTTTTCTGTGCTTCAAGGGACTGTAGATCTGAATATTTGATATTAATTTCAGATAATCTCGCGATACATTAAATCGAGAACAATCCGTTTCTTTCGTTTGAGCTACGGAACCCAAAAAAAGTATTGTATAGTTTATTAGTGATACATGCATGGATTAGCGATTATGAGATTGGATAAAGTTAAATATTACAGACGATAATTTTGTCATACTATTTATCCTGCATTTTAGTATTTGTGGCGTAATTCAACACCGCAATTGATACATTATATATTTATATATTATAATTTTACCTTTAATTTTTTTTATATGTTACCTTTAATTTTACCTACCAAATACGCAATGCCTAAAAGTTACATCCCAGAGCGATATCAGCCTATTAAGAAAAAATCGTTCAAAAAGACCTTCTCCGCTCAAAGTTGATGTTTAATCAACAAACGTAGGTCGATCCAAGCCATTATATTTAATTTTGTAAGAAAAAAACAATAAACAACGTCTCATTTACCTACAAATGAGAAGCTTTTGTTTCAGTCTATTAAACTCAACGAATTGTTCTTTTGAATCGTACAGACGTAGGTTGTGTTATGGGGTGGCGATATTTTTTTAATCAACAGCCTATTTAAATCGGTCAAAAGAATATTTTTTTTCAGGTTAATGTAAAAATAATATACATGATCGTTGAGGATATCGATATATTAAACGCGATGCTTCCATTCGGCAGAAAGTGAGGAGTGGAGTGTCTCTACAGTAGCTCCCTTTGCCCATTTTGCTACATGCGGGATACAGCGTGAAGCAAAATAAAAAAACTATATAAAAAAAACTATATACATGAAATTATACATAAATTCTACCATCATCATATAATGAGCAACCAGCATCTTATCCAGAGCAGAAATCCTGCAATTGGCTGACGTAACATATCGGAAAGTTAAAGCGCACTCGTGCTGTACTTGGCCCGAGTTTTGGTCCACTTCAAACAGCTTGTTTGGAAGGAGAACCTTCTATTTTTACATCTCAAGTACCTATTGCGGTGGAACATATTTGAAATGTATGTATGTTTCTCGTAATTGTTATTCGGTCAAGTGGCCAAAATGTAAAGATAAGTATTTTTGGGAAATCTGATTTGGACACTATTTTAATAAAAAAAAAACTAAACTTAAAAAGTAGAAATTTGGCATGTAAGTAGGTTAAGAAGTGTAGGAGAGCACCAAGAGAAGTTTCCAGGAATGGGAAAAAGCGCAAACACTATACAAGTGACGCTATATATCGTCAGTGTAGGCAGAGGGAACTCGGGATGTTAAGATATTCTGTTCCCATTAAAACACTTCCGTTCCCCACTTTCCACCGCTTTGCCTCATTACCACAGCGAGGAAATGTAAATGTTAAATATTTCATTTCCTCGAGCGGGAATCAAACTCATAACCGAAGGTTGAAGTTACTGTAAAGCATCTATTTTCTTTTATTTGTATTTTGTGTATATAATAATAATAATACAAATTCATCATCATTTTGCGTAGGGTAGCAAGCATGGTAATCACTGTTCATAAAATTTATGCTTGGCAAGTGGCGGAAGATAATGTCATACTTTAGTTTAGTTAGTGTAGTCATCTTTTACTTTCTACCTAAATCGGAAGGAATTAAATTTTCGTACAAATAGGTTGATATGCATTTCTTACGAATATTGCAGGGTAGGCAGAGGGAACCTAGTGTTAAGGCACTCCATTCTCCACTTTCCACCGAATTTTTTGAAGCACTGCGAGTCACGGAACGCAACGCCGCGCTTTGCCTCAACACCAAAGCAAAGAAATGGAAATATAAATTTAAATAAATATTTAATCTCCTCGAGTGGGGATCGAACCCACAATCAGATTTTACAGTCACACTTGGCGCCACGACTGGCCTGAATTATATTAAAAAAAAACGAACTATTGAATGAAAAAAAAAACAAAATATACGCATAAATAAATTCAAAAGTTTATAAAATATGTGACGGTTTGTAAATTTCTTTGAAAATTCACATCATCGAACGAGTGGGAATCGAACCCTGTCAACAAAAACAACCGGTCGCGTCTCACCCTTGTGCCCCTTCGCCACAGCGGACCACAACTATTATTACCTACTCTTAGAAAACTAAAAGTAAGAAAAATATCTTTAAATGGGAGTCGTAGTAACTTCATTTCCATTGAAGAGACGAAGGCGACGAACTACCTAATTTAATTTACTCCGTCAATAGACCCATAAAGATGAATGATCATTTGGGGTAAATTCTGGAGTTCAACGACCACTTTTAGGGGTGGTTTACGCCAATTTATAGGGGAGGATTATTGCCTGTGTATTTATATGTGAAATTTGGAAGGTAAGTGACACTACATTTTATAAATATTACAGCTGTAGAGTAAACTTGTTGGATACTAAAGTTAGATTACAGTTTTGTAACTTTTAGAAATTATTGTTTAGAAAAAAATATTTAATGAAATTATTAATTATAATTATAATAATATAAATAATAAAAGAAAGTATAGGAGAGATCACATTTAGTAAGTCAGAGTTGAAAAACAATAAACTTCACGTTGCATTCCGCACATAACGCGATAGGCAGATAGCAAGTAACCTGGGAACCTAGTGTTAAGACACTCCGTTCCCATTAAAACATTTCCGTTCCCTACTTTTCGATGAATTGTGTATTGAGTAGCGAAACTCAACTCCGCGTTTTGCCTCATCACCCTAGCGAGAAATTGAAAATAACAATCGTCGAGTGGAAATTGAACCCACAAACTGTGTTGTTTACTATCGCATATTTGTGCCCCCGCGCCACGACTGGCCTCAAAAAATATGTTACTCTATAAAAATCAACTAACTACGAAGCAATAATGGAATGGAACATATAAACTAAAAAAAGATTTTTTCACCAATATAAATGTAGTGTAGTATAACAAAATAAATTAAATTAAATTAGCTTCACGCTGTATCCCGCACACAGCAGGGTAGGCAGAGGGAACCTAGTGTTAAGACACTCCGTTCCCCACTTTCTGCCGAATTCTGGAGGCATTGCGTGTTGAGTGGGAGAACTCAACGCCGCGCTTAACCTCGACACCAGAGCGAAGAAATGGAAATATAAATTTAAGTAAATATTTCATCTCCTCGAGTGGGGATCGAACCCGCAACCAGTCAGTTTTGCAGTCACACCTCGTGCCACTGCGCCACGACCGGCCTCAACATATAACAAAATAAGAATACATAAACGACTCTCAAGTGCAAAAATTTTTTAAAATTTCGTTTTTTAATATAGTTTGATTTGTAAATATGTAATATAAGCTTCACGCTGTATCGTACACACACACACATCGCTGTAGTCAGGGAGAACGTAGTGTTCAGACACTCCATTCACCATTTTCCGCGGAATTCCGAAAGTATTGCGTATTGAGTGGCGTAACTAAACACCGCGCTTTGCCTCGACCCCAGAGTGAAGAATTGAAAATATTAATTTAAATACATATTTCTTTCTCCCGATTGCAGACCGAATCCACAACCGCCACGTTTTCAGTCAGATACTGTCCAACTAAACCACGACGCCCTCTAAATCTAGAAATAAGCAGCGTTTATCAGTTTAATGGTCAATAAAACGTTCAGGTAACAACGTGCTTCCTATCAGATATACTCGGAGAGATAAAACTTTGACGGGCGTTTCAGCTAATTTTGTATGCAATCGTAAATTTTTAGTAACAGCTTTTCCTTTCAATTTCTTGTAATTTGGACAGAAAGTGTCTTAACACTAAGTTCTCTCTGCCTACCCTATAAAAAAGCGTGAAGCTGTTTTAGACAAATTGATGGAACAAAATGATCCAACTTTTAAAAAAAACTTAATTTTAAGGCCAGTCGTGGCGCAGGGCCACAAAGTGTGACTGTAAAATCGAATGGTTGAGGGTTCGATCCCCACTCGAGGAAAAGAAATAGTTATTTACATTTATATTTCCATTTCTTCGCTCTGGTGTCGAGGCAAAGCGCGGCGTTCAGTTTCGCCACTCAACACGCAATGCCTCCAGAACTTGGCGGAAAGTGGGGAACGGAGTGTCTTAACACTAGGTTCCCTCTGCCTACCCTGTTATGTGTGGGATACAGCGTGAAGCTGATTTAATTTTGATTTTAACTTAATTTTTCTCGTCTTGTCCTGCATGTACTAATCAACACAGGCAGAGAGAACCTTTTTTTAGTTTTATTTTAAATTAGACTATTTTAACTGGATTAATCGCGTATATTTAAGATTTTACATTTTGGAAACCCGACGTTTCGAACAGTTTGCAATAGTCAGTGGTCACCGGTAGAGTTGAGTCTACCCGTCTTGGCTTAATTACACCATAATGTCTGAAGAGTTCGAAATTGGGGAATAGAAGTGCCTTAAAGAGGAACGCAGTGTTCTAACACTAGGTTCCCAGGTCGATCCAGGTTCCTGGGCCAACCCTATGTGCGGGATAAAGTGCAAAGCTAAAAAAAGTAAATGATATCCTCTAGCCATTTTCATATAATACAGCTTGGAATTCCGGAATGCTTCTCTTATTTACATTACGTAGATATTTGAGTACGCGATACGTTAGAGGACGGCCAAAATTAGATTTAAGATGAGGAAGGGTTGCCACAAACCCATAATATACTAAGCAGTTACTTATTATGTAATATGATATATTTTAAGTTAACTTATAAATAATATATTTTTAGGTTTTATAATTAAATAAATTTATATCAAGTTCATATTATAGCATTTTAAAAGAAATTGTAATTTGTTGCAGTCGTTGAGAATATAATACATAAAATCATAATTAAATTATATAATTTTCCAATTTAAATGTTTCCAAAATTGTCACTTTTAATGGATTTTTATTACATCGACTTGTTATTTGTTTAGCTTCACAATGGATCCCGCATACAGCAGAGTAGGCAGGACCGGAGGTGGCAACCTAGTGTTAATTCAATCCGTTCTCACTAAGATGATTCTGTTTCCCACTTTCCGTCGTATTGAGTGGAACTCAATGCCGCGACTTATTAATATATTGTAAAATACAAGATACTAAATTTGTACTGCTCACAATAATAGTATCATGACGAAACTTAGTATACGTAGCTTAGGTGATATAATACAATAATATGGCGTTATCAAGCTAATCTGATGATTAAGCCAGGATATGAAGAGTAACTCTACAGAGGCTACTAGTAAAATCAGCTTCACGCTGTATCCCGCACACAGCAGGGTATGCAGAGGGAACCTAGTGTTAAGACACTCCGTTACCTACTTTCTGCCGAATTCTGGAGGCATTACGTGTTGAGTGGCAGAACTTAACGCCGAGCTTTGCCTCGACAATAAAGCGAGGAAATGGAAATACAAATTTATGTAAATATTTCATCTCCTCGAATGGGGACCGAACCCACAACCAGTCAGTTTTACATTAACACTTTGTGCCTCTGCGCCACGACTGGCCTCGTATAATATACGCATTCACATAATATGTGAGAAAACACGCTTCGCTTTTTAAAGTCGAAACAAATAAGCGGCCTCAATATCAAACTGAAACTAATTAAAACGTAACTTCCAAGGAAGCGGTAACCCTATTTTACCCTGACTAATATCATATGCATAAACTGAAATCCTTGGGGAAATAAATGTCTGATATAGTTTTTGCTATAGAAATAACCATTAATGGTGGCCGAGAAGGTTGTATTAAAATTTTATCATCTATCTGGAGATTTGATCTTTAATATTTAACAAGGATCGTGGTTCTGGGTTCCATTCCCGCGCTGAGAAGAAATGCTTGTTTCGAATCATGTTTATTTCATCTATATGTATGTTACATAGTATTTGAAGTATATAAATTAATTAATAACCGTAAAAAAAGGCAATATTTTTATAAATGTATTTAAAATTTTTGTCCTTACTTAAAAATATTAAAATGTATGTTCAAATAACTTAAACAACTTATCTTTGGATGAGGTCGCCGTGGCCCAGTGGCGCAAGGGGGGGTGGAGGGGGGGGGCTGGGGAAGTGTACCATTCGGAGGAGATATTATTAATTATGTTTTTTTATTTCTTCGCTCTGGTACCAAAGCAAAGCGCGGCGTTGACTTTCACCATTCAACACGCCTCGAAAGAATTCGGCGGAAAGTGGGGAACGTCTTCACAATAGGTTCGTCCTCATGCCTACCCTGGTATATGCGGGATACAGTGTGAAGCAGACTTCTCTTTTCTTACCTTTCCCTCGCTTTTCCAATAAATAAAGAAGCCATATTCGTCGACTTTAAACATGCACTCCTTTTCGAACTCGGTGTTGTCCTTTTCCTCTGTCCATCTGTCGAAAACAGCACCCTGTAGACAAAAACAAAGTAAAACTTTTAATATCATGTTTTATGTTATTCTAGTCGACGCCCGCAATTTAGTTTGCGTGACCTTTGAAATGGAAAATGGAAAATCCCATATTACCCGTTACCGTAGGAATTTCGTGAAATTCGTTTTCTTCTTTTTAAAACATTTTTAAAATGTTATTCTACACTTAGAAAAGAAAAATACTTATTAAGAGTATAAAAATTTGAACATAGCGGGATTTAAACCCGCGCCTCTTTGGACGGTTTCCAAATAATAAGTATCCGTTCTCTTAGTTTTGATTTCTTGTTTTTGACAAACAAAAAAATTGCATAGAGCTGAATTTTGGAAGAGATTTTGTACATTACAAATATAATAGCAACAGTCATTATTTCATGAGTGTTAAAAAGTTATTTCAAGGCCAGAAAACAAGTTTTTCAGTAAAAGCGAATTATATTTAAAAAAACCTAAGTTAAATGCGAGAAATATAACTTATTAAAGTAGACGAACATAAGTTTGCATACGCCCATATGCACTTATTTTGTATGAACGAAACTATCAATATAAGTTTATAACGATTTTTTGTATGAAATATCTATAAATTTTTACATTTCGTATTTTTTCTTTTATAGGTATTGTAAATTCTCACTTCATGCCAAATTTCGTATCAGTAGGCCCTAGGGAAATACCCTATAGGTTTTGATTAGGCGTCGAATTTCATACAAAGTGTATAAAAAATTATGCATATATGCTCATATCTTTTGAATGCGTTGACTTAGAAGTTTATTTTTCTCTGTGATCCTAGGGTGAAAATAGGAGGCCTAGGAGATCTGAATATTGGATATTGATTTCATCTTAGTATATCCACGCGATCTCCAGATAAATGGTATTGACAGACGGACAGGTGGTCAATTAAATGATCCTATAAGGGGTTCGTTTTTACCCTTTTAGCTACGGAACCCTAAAAAAAGTGGGACAAAAATTGTAGATAACAAAATGATCTAATCTTATTGTTTTTTACGATTTTTGTAGTATTCACATACTCGTACACGCAACATTAAGGCAGAAAATTAGCAAATTTTTTTAGTAACTCCTATATCCCGCATATTATATGTTACGCTATGTAAGCAGAGAGAACCTAGTGTTAATGCACTACTTCCCACCGAACTTCCAAGACATTGCGTATTAAATGGCGAAACTTAAAATTAAAGTAAAAAACAATAAAAACAACAATATATATATTACATATAAATAAAGTAAGCTTACTTACTAAATATGAGTTCTAAAAGGAAAATTACAATTTCGTTTCGTAGATACTAAAAGCGAAAACTAAAATAACATTCTCTTTCAATCTGTGTAGCGAAAGCTTTTAACATTAACATAAAATGGATTAGATCTTCATATAGTTTTCGTCAGTTTTGTGTCTTGTTTGTTATAAGTAATTGTGTTTAGAGTTTTTATAGCGTATTAAGGCTAAAAATTGTATAACTTTGTTTTATGGGAAAAGACAAGGCAAACGGGCGGACGGGTCACCTGATGGTAAGTGACCACCGCTCCCCACGACCCCGTGAAACACCAAAGGAGCTGCAGGTGCGTTGCCAGCTTTTAAAAGTTTGTCGTTAGTTTTGTGTTAATTTGAATTTGATTATTATTAGTCAGTAATAAGTCAACACGCAATGTCTCTAGAATTCGGCGGAAAGTGGGTAACGGATTGTCTTAACACTAGGTTCCCTTTGCCTACACTGCTGAGTGCGGGATACAGCGTGAAGCTGAAAAAAAAATTAGGCACTATATTTTTTAATATCGACGCTGTCATGGGGCGTTGTACTTAGGAAATTTAATCTTAATTTCCTAGCTTTTGTAACTAGATAAAGCACGGCATTGAGTACTCAACTAAAATTGGGGAGTGTACGAAATACGTAGAGCTAAACATGATGTTAACCTAGATGTCCATTTTTAACAGACATACAAACCGTTTTTGCTTTATATGTGACTATTGATATCAGTTATATTGCCATCGAGATCGAAGAGAGCCCTTATTTTTTGCTTTTTTCTTTCAGTTCGGAGTACTGAATATGAATGGGCGTTCATGTATAATGCAGTTCTGCCAGGTATTTTGTCATTTTTTTATATTATAACTGGAGGTTTCGTCCGCGTGATTAAATAACTATTTGTGTAGACATAATATGACAGTTTATAATTGTCCAAGGTAACTTTTACCGCAGGTGCAGTAACCTCGAAACGATTAACAAAAGTAATGACTACAATTTCTATTAAACTTTCTCATGTTTTATTTCTTTTGAAAAAAATATATTTATTTTTAAAGTTATAGATATATAACTTCATTCAATATTACTAATACCTGTAAAGCTATCTCGAATATTAAATTCATTGCATTTTATAAAGTCATTTCCATTCAATTTTATATAATTTAATGTAGCATTCGCACTCTACTAGGAATTTATCAATAAATCGTACGTTTCTTGCACGTCTTAGAAATTAATTTAGTCCAGTAGTGGCGCAGCGGCAGAAAGTGTGACTGTAAAACCGACTGGTTGTGGGTTCGATCCCCACTCGAGGAGATGAAATATTTACTTAAATTTATATTTCCATTTCTTCGCTCTGGTGTCGAGGCAAAGCGCGGCGTTGAGTTCTGCCACTTAACACGCAATGCCTTCAGAATTCGGCAGAAAGTGGAGAATGGAGTGTCTTACACTAGGTTCCCTCTGCCTACCCTGCTGTGTGCGAGATACAGTGTGAAGCTGATTTATTTATTTTATTTTTAATTAATTTAGTACATTAATGTCTCGAATAGTAGACAGGACTATTAATAGATTTAAAAAGGGGTCCCTTAAACCTACATTTGTGTCGTAAGTCCCAGACACTGCCCTGATCTCCTCACCCTGCAACACTATGAACCGCTCGCTCGGTCAATCCACGGAATTTATAAGTAAGTAGTTAATATAATCAATATAATCTATGGAAAAAATAGTTACTTCTCTTCTTCCTTTCTTAAGTGAAGTTAATGTATATTAATAATTAAGTTTTTTTAGCTTTATCCTGTATCCCGCATATAGGAGAGTAGGCAGGCGGAATCTGGGAACCTAGTGCTAAGACTATCCGTTCCCAATAGGACACATCCGTTCCTCACTTTTTAGTGAAATTAATATTAAATTTGTGGGCTATGGCAGCGTGTCGATGCTAATGATACGAGACCTTGTATTCAACTCTTTTATTCTATATTTTATTTGGTTATTTATACGCTACAAAACAATAGTGGAAAATAATTACACAATTGTATTTGTAGCGAATAAATTTAGGTCGCTGATATAGTGTGTTTACAAATATTGTTTATGAATAATATTAATGAATGTGCAACACTCCTACAATTTATTAATGCAGCCTTCTTTATAGGTACGTCAAAACGTTAACGAAACGTTAAAGAAAAATCTCGATTTTGAATTACTTATTATTATTATTACATATATTACTACATTTACAACGACAATTTAATTATTTAAATTGTTTGAAAAAAACACCTTTTCAGTTATGGCAAAATCTCTTTTGTTTTAATTGTATTAGGCTTTTATAGAGTAGTTAAAACTGTGATAAAATAAAATAATGATGACTAAAAAATGTATAAAACTAAATTAAATCATATAAGATTAAATATACCCAAAATTTTATATGAAATTTAATGCAAACGATCTTTATTTTACGGGTTATCATGTTTACGGATCGTAAATCTATGTAGTCCATAAAAGGCATGTCTCGGTTTGATTGACTCACCATCTAACCTAAATTTCATAAGAGATTTATGAAGAGAATAATTAAGACACTGTAATATCTTTTCTCCTTTAATGACCTTGAGGTTGTCGTGACGGAGTGGGAGAGCGACTGACTGGTGACGCAATGTTGGTGGGTTCGATCCTCACTCTCTAAATTATTTCCATTTCCTTGTTCTGGTAGATAAAACGTGGTGTTTAGTTCCGCCACTTAACACGCAATTTTTCGAAATTTGGGAAGGTACGAAGTGTTTTAACGCTTTATTTAAATGAGGCCTATTTAGCACAATTTCCTTTTTGAAGCAGTTCAAGTTCTTATGATTAGCATGATCAACCAAACAAGCTTTTCTTAGCTTCGTACTGTAACCCTCTAGGGTTGGCAGGGTAAACCTGGGAATCTAGTGTCAGGACACTCCGTTCTCATTCAGACACTTCTGCTTCCACCTTACCGCCGAATTCTAGAAGCAGCGTGTGTTGTGCGTTTTGTTTCGTTACCAGAGGGTAAATATTAAATACTCCCTAGCCTACAGTGGTTCTCTATAAAAGCCTAATATAATTCAGAAAAAAATAAATCCCCAAAAATGAAAAAGTTTTTTTTTCAAACAAAATAAATAATAAAATTGTCATTTTAAAACAAAACGCTATTTGTAAGGATGACGCACGCACACATAAACCTATCAAAGGAACACCGCCGCACACGCCTCATTTAGAAATCGAGTCGTATGTATTGGCGATAAAGTTCAAAGTTGTTTAACCTTTAGTAGTATTTTTGTAGTAGTAAGTGTTTATGTTATTAGGATCTATACGTAATCGCATCACACGAAATACAGGTATGGATAAAAATCGCGAAATGAAAAAAAAAAATTACGTCCAAACTGTTGAGGCATCTTGATTAATTTCTTTAGGTATAGGTTTGAAATATTTTACCCTATATGCTGTTTCCGTAAATGGAGCGCTGCCCCTTCCACCCTGTAGATAGAGATTTCCTTCCACCCCATCAAAACTAGATCAAAATCTGCTCCAAGATAAATCAATCATCAGCGTGGCACTCCATAATGGGCCACATTGTATATATAAGTTATACCTACCTACTCATATATTCATTAAGATAAGTGCAAACAAAGGTTTCCGATTCGAGTCCCTTCTTAATGTTTAATCTATCCACCGAAGTCGATACGTTTAAATTTTGTACTAACTTTAGAAAGGTTACTGCTGTGTTAGCTGGTTCTCCATGCCATTGATATAGAATTTATAGGGAAGCATATTTCATAGAATTTATACATAGAGGCCAATTGTGGCGCAGGGGCACAAAGTGTGCCTATAAAATCGACAGGTTGTGGATTCGATCCCCACTCGAGTCGATGAATTATTTATTAACATTTATATTTCTTCGCTCTGGTGTCGAGGTAAAGCCCGGTGTTGAGTTCCGCTACTCAATACGCAATACCTCCAGAACTCGATAGAAAATGGTAAATATGGACCGTTTTGACTTTAGGTTTCCTCTGCCTAAACTGCTTTGTGCGGGATACAGCGTGAAACTATTTTTTTTATTTTATATAGACATATATCATAAACCTATAGTCTATACTCTATATTTATTATTAGGATATCAACTATTGTAGCCGAAGTCAGTCGCACTGCAGGGGCACAATTGAGTGACTGTAACTGTGGTTCGATTCCTGCTCGAGGAAATGAATCCGCGAGTTTGGCAATGTTTTGATAATTAAATGTGGTGAGCAGACTGTACAAGACACAAAGTTTTCTCTGCCTACCCAGCTATATGCTGAATGAAAAAAAAACTATATTAATATGACGAATAAAAAAATCCTCATGAGCAGAATGCACGCGGTATTAGATTTCTAAAATGAGAGAACGGAGTGTCACACTAGGTTTTCTCTGACTACTTCCTTATAACCGTGTGCTTGTAAACGCGACAGGTTGTGGGTTCGATTCCCATTCGAGGGCATGTAATATTTACTATCGAGCCCTCAACCATTGTCTACATTACGAATGACACAACTGCGCTTAGAACAAATATGTATAATAGTATATTCACATAATAATATACCTCGGTACTTGTTGAACGTTTAAATAAATATGGTGTGTCACTAAGTTAAAACGATGTCAATTTTAAATACAAAGGTCAATGAAACCATTCTATAATAATAATAAGCCAAACCATAGCCTATAATTCTGCATGCATAAAAAATATTATACAGTACTTTGTATGTATTTAGTATTATATAGAACTGTATAGTATTTTTTTTTCAGGTTCCTGCTGTATCCTGCATATAGCGGGGTAAAGGCAGAGGGAGCATTATATTAGGCCAGCGCTCCCCACTTTTCGCCGACTTCTGGAGGCATTATGTTGAGTAGCGAGTTTTAACGCTGCGCTTTGCCTTCACACCAGAGCAATTAAATGAAAATATTCTCTCGGGAATCGAACTCACAATCTGCGGCGGCCACAGTGTCTATTTAGTACTGTTGGCCTAATTTGCAGAAAAAGTAATCGTATTTTATAATAATATAATGAGGATGTCATGGCGCGGCGGCAAACCGCTCGTCTACGAACGCTACGGTAGTGGGTTCAACTTCCACTTTGAGTGATGAATTGTTCTCATTTTAAACACTCTAATATCAAAATATAGCGCATGGTTCAGTTCCAACACTCAACACGCCATGTTTTTAAATTTTAAATGTGGGGTGTAGACTTTCTTGACACAAGGTTAAGTTAGAACCCAGTAATAATGTGACGAAAAAAAAACACAGCATTGGGTTTCCAAAATGAGAGAACGGAGTATTTTATGTTAAGAGTCTTAACACTAGGTTCCCTCTGTTCCCTTTTTTTCCCTGGCCCTGTTAACGAGGCAAAGCACGGAGTTCAGTTAACACGTAATGCCTTCGGATTTTGGCCGAAAGTGGGAAGTAGAAGTGTCCTACATGGAACGGAAGCAGAAGCGTCTTTATCAATAGATTCTCAGGTTCCCACTACAATGTGCGAGATATAGCGTGAAGCTAAAAAAAGAGGCTAAACAACTAACCAGGTAGTAACAAAAAAAAAACGAGGCCGGTCGTGGCGCAGCGGCACGAGATGTGACTGCAAAACCGACTGGTTGTGGGTTCGATCTCCACTCGAGGAGATGAAATATTTACTTAAATTTATATTTCCATTTCTTCGCTCTGGTGTCGAGGTTAAGCGCGGCGTTGAGTTCTGCCACTCAACACGCAATGCCTCCAGAATTCGGCAGAAAGTGGGGAACGGAGTGTCTAGGTTCCCTCTGCCTACCCTGCTGTGTGCGGGATACAGCGTGAAGATAAAAAAAAATAACTAAATTTAACCACAATCAGTACGATGACAACATTATAATACATAACATATTTATTCAGTATTGTAAATCTAACACATCGTGAGCACGCGCAGGTCAATGTCAAGCTTGAGTTTGACATTGAATACGAAATTTCCTTTTATATAATCCTTATGTTGTGTTAAGATTGTAAATCTGTACAGTTTATACAATGAAATGGTAATAAATGGTTAAAAAAAAAGGTAATACATCTTTGGCTAAGTATATTTACATCCTTTTTTAGGTTCCTTGCTCACTTTGCTGTCTGTCTGTTTCTGTTAAGACAGTTTAACTTGAGATTGCGTGGAGGTACCGAGTTTCAATTAATTTCAAATACTTAGGTCTATGGTCCCTTGGAGCATAGAAATATCAAGCTTCTGGGTCAACATTTACGCAACATTATTGCTGAATTTTGTATGAAATTCGCCGCATAATCAAAATTAGTAGGATAGTTTGGGTAAAATGATACGAAGTTTTTTTTCTCTCTTATTTTTATTAGATCAATAATTTCGGGAGAAAACTATAGGATAAGTTACCTGTCATTATTCGATACAATATAGGCAAAAAATATACAACTCTTAGTTACTTTCATTTGTCCATGCGGGCCAAACCCAAGTAAAAGCGAGTAGTTCTAAAAAAACCTAACGTGGCCGGAATAGAACCTGCGTCTATTGAAATCCATCCATTCCTTAGGTATACATATTAATTTTAATAATCTTACTTTTTTACAAAACAAATAAAAAATTGAACTTGATCATCAAGATCTACCCATCCCTACGTTTAAATTTTAGTACAATTTCTAAAAAAGCACATATTTTCCTAACTGTAAAATAACATTTTAAAAATGTAAAAAATAAATTATAATAATAGTTTAGACAATTTAGTAGATTTATATAGACATAAATACTTGTATTATCTCACCTGCAACAGAGGCTCCGGTACTGGTATCTGCCAATTGAACTCGAACTTCTTGGTCATGGTGAAGTGCCGGCGTTAGTCTTCTCCCAAACTTCCGCTGCAGTAGGACTTTAGCAGGACGTCATTTCCTGTAAATAAATTGAGAATAAATAATCTAGAATATTAATGTGTTTTGAAGTGTGACTGATGTAGGTTCGATGCCCACTTTAGGGAATCAATTATTTTTATTTCTTCGCTCTGGTAACTCGACAGCGCCGGGGTCGAGTTTCGCCACTCAACACGCAATGATTAAGAAAATGGGGAGGTTCCCTCTGCCTAAACCGCTATTAGGGGAAGTAGTGTAAAGCTAAAAAAAACTAAATAATTAATGTTTAATTTAAATCTACGAGTCTCGTAAGTCATATATTTTTATTGTGTAATTTTATTTTTATATTTTATTCTAATAAAACTAACGTCAGCTAAATCGTACTATTTGAGTTATTTCCATTTACAAAACTATTTTTCTTATATTTTTCATTGTATAATACTTTGAATAAACTTGCACGAATATTGTTTTTAAAATTGCAAAATATTTATTAATACAGTTTATTATAAAATATGAGTGAGATTAGTTCTTTATTTTTGAAACCGCTTTTATTTGGGAATAACGTTTACGTTCGGAAATATTTTCATGTTTACCTAAATAAATAAAATAAATAAATCAACTTCACACTGTACCCCGCACATAGCATGGTAGGCAGAGGGAACCTAGTGTCAAGACATTCCGTTGCCCATTTTTCGGCGAAGAAATGAAAATATAAATAAAAATAAATATTTTATTTCCCTAGAGTAGGTATCGAACCCACAACCAGTCGCGTTTACAGTCACACACTTGTGTTCCTGCCCCTGGATCGGCCATATCTCTTCTTATAATAATATTAATACATATAAATTTACATTTTGACTTTTGCCATATAAAAACAATATTTTTGAATGAAATCGCTCGTTCGTTCTAGTTACTTGTTTATTTCAGCTTCATAACATAGCAGGGTTAGCAAACAGGACCTAGTATCAGGGTGTTCCGCCAGAATTCAAGACATAGCGAATTGAGTAGCGGAATTCTACGCTGCACTTTATTTTCCAAAGTGTAGTATTAACCAAAGTGGATTAAATAAAATAATTCACTTTCTCGATTCAGAGCCGAACTCAAAACCATCGCTTTTATACTCAGACGCTATATCTCATAGCACCACGACGATAGAATTTGTCACCAGTTTATAAAAAAAAACATTTCATTAACATTATTTTTATCTTCCAGAGGGATCACTCTCTCAAAGCCATCATCGTTACTTTAAAGGAGCTCAATGGTTATCCACGTTTATGTCTCATCCACTCCTCCCTAAGCCCTCCGTTCAAATTTACTTCACTTTTACGATATCATATTTTTTATGCAGTCTATACAATAATGACTCTTTATCTTTTATTGAGGCCAGTCGTGGTGCAGCGGCACGAAGTGTGGCTGTAAAACCGACCGGTTGTGGGTTCGATCCCTACTCGAGGAGATGAAATATTTACTTCAATTTATATTTCCATTTCTTCGCTCTGGTATCGAGGTTAAGCGCGGCGTTGAGTTCTGCCACTCAACACGCAATGCCTCCAGAATTCGGCAGAAAGTGGGGAACGGAGTGTCTTAACACTAGGTTCCCTCTGCCTACCCTACTAAGTGCGGAAGCTATAAAAAAATAATATAAGAAAAAAAAAACAACAGAAATCACAGAACTGACAAAACTGCCGACGCGACAGTGCCTCATCCGTCAAGTCTCACGTTCCATTTAAACGCTTTATTCGTTATCCCGCCCTACATTCGCATTGTGAAAGATCTTCAGTTTTAAATGAAAACAATCTAAGAACTTCTTGACACGTCACATCAAACAGTGCTCTCATTTTTCTAAAATCTTGGTTTCAATTTTAAAAATGGTGATATAATATTTGAATAATTTTATGGAATATCTTAAATTACATATATTAGCTTCACGTTGTATCCCGCTCGTAGTTGGGTAGGCTGAGGAAACGTAGTGCTAACACTCTGTTTCTCACGTATCGCCTAATTTCCGAGAAATTGCGTGTTAACTTGTTAAATAGCAAAAGCTTGCTTTGTCATATTAATAGAGCTAGGAAATGAAAGCAATTAATTCCCTCGAGTGGGAATCGAACACATGACCGTTACGTTACGCGTCAGAAATAATGCTGCTGCACCACGACAGCCTCAAAGCAAATTTATAATTTTTAATGCAATACTATGAGAAATTAACAAAATACATGTTGAATGTTCAATTGTTTTGCATTCCTCTTACCAGGAACTAGGTAATAAAGTACAAATACAAAGGAAGTAACGTAGGTAGAATCCGGGACAAATTTTAACCCTCTAGCTCTAGAAAAAAGCCTCTAGGCTAATACTAACACTACTTAAGAAGGCGAAGCTACATTCACCAAATTCTATAAAAAAAATCGTATGATTATGTCACATTTATATTGTAATTAATAGAAAATACATTCGAGTAACTAAATATTCAGTCTAATATAGACTAGGACTAGGAATTCGGTCGGAGAGCCGAGAACGTAGTGTATTATCACTAAGTTCTTAATGTTTACCTTGCTATTTCCGAGATACAATGTGAAACTAAAAAAAACCCTACATCTATACAACATTAACCAAAGTTATTAAACCAAAAAAAAACCAAAAACATATCCACCATCTCCCTCATTACAATCCTCTAACAAGAAGACATGACACAGATCAGTCATTAAGATGTAATGTATTTTGGTCCATGACCTCGCAGCCTCGCGCGCGACCCATATAGCCAACCTTCCGGAGGCAATTAAGTTTCGTTGGAAAATAACAATTCGCTGGTCACACTCTAATGTCGGAGACCACGTTAAGGATAAAGATCTTGATTGAAAAAGATCCTTGTAGATTCGTTTTTTTACTTGTGGCATCAATGGTATGGTTAAATGAAAATAACTAAGGTTCGTCCTTATAAGCGGCTCTCAACCCTGAGATCGATCTTGACATTCTGTTTTCATTTGTAAATTGTATATCTATGAATAAAAACAGCATTTCAAGGTCGATCTTAGACTTGAGAGCGAATTATAAATACGGGTCTAAGAGATTTGTATTACATGTGACATATTTTAAGTGACAACTGTCGCAAAGGTACGGCGGGTTACAGGGAAACTATTAACGAAATGTTATTTAGTCTTTACAGTATTTCTCGATAAATGGTTTTTGTCATGGATCTCAGGCCTGTTCACTTGGTTGTGTTAGAGAACTTGTAGGATTTACAGCATTTAGCGAAAAAAATAATAATGAATGGACTATTTAAAGCGAAAAGATTTTTTCAATTCGGACCAGTTTCTGAGATTAGCACATTGACAAAACAAACTCTTAGGGTTTATAATAAATATTAGTGCTGTAGAAACATAACAATTCGTTTGTAACACTCAACTATCTGAGAGCATGTCAAGGATGCGACCTGATGAGAATAAAGGTCTTAATTGGAGAGATCTTTTTATATTAGTTTTGTTAGAAATATTATAGCTTACATTTTCTGACTCAAAATAAAACTTCTTGGGCAATAGTAAATATTTTAACTAACAAATATTAGATAGGCCAGGCCAGACAGTTATGTAATTTTTTCCCATGTTAAGTGGCGGACCTTAACGCCGCGCTTTGCCTCAACAGCAGAGCGAAATAAACGAAAATATTAAATATTTCATTTCCTCGAGTGGGAACCGAACCCACAATCTGTAATGTTTACAGTCACACGCTTGTGCCACTGTGCCACGACTGGTTTCAAATACCTATTATGATTTACGCATTAGCTTGAAAGTTAACTTAATGATCAACTGATGACATCTAATTATTTATTTAACATTTCCTTCTCTCAATAAATATTCCTTATATACATATAATAAAAAATGTATTAAAAATTATTTTGCCATACAATATAGCAAACCGGAACATTTTCCTATCATGTATTACGTGACGTTGGTAAAGTAAGCTGGCACGCCTAAAAGCCATAAAATTATTGGTATCAATTGGTAATCTTAGACGAAAAACGAAATGACAAAATATTTTATACATAGTCATATATATATATACGTAGGTAAATAAATCAGCTTCACGCTGTATCCCGCACACAGCAGGGTAGGCAGAGGGAACCTAGTGTTAAGACACTCTGTTCCCCACTTTCTGCCCGATTCTGGAGGCTAAATTTAGGTAAATATTTCATGTCCTCGAGTGGGGATCGAACCCACAACTAGTCGGTTTTACAGTCACACTATATGCCCCTGCGCCACGACTGGACTTATATGTAGGTATAAGGCACAAACAGCGGGTTTACTTCTCATATTATAGATTTTAATTTATAACCCTCTATATTTATATACTTTTTGTTTTTTTTTTTATATAGGTGAAGGCAATATATTTATTTTTAACTGGATCTTCATTAAAAATGCATTTTTGTCTTATGTAATTTATCTCTTTTTTTACCGTACAACCTCTTTCGCGTGTTCTTCATACAACGTGACATTGGTGAAGTGATTTTGTGCTCAACTGGCACGCTCGGAGCGCCATGATAAGAGAACAGGACAGATTTTAATTTATACGTTTATTACTGTAATTACTATTTTGGAATCGGCACCTATTTGTAAATGGTAGGAAATTGGAAAACGAAGTGTTTAAACATTAGGTTTAATTGTTCTTATATCCTGGATACAGAGTAAAACTGAAAAGAATACAACGTACAGGTTATATTTGGTTCCTCGAATTAAACCAATCAGCGTCACGCTGTATCCCACACACAGCAGAGTACGCAGAGGGAATCTAGTGTTAAGACACTCCGTTCTCCATTTTCTATCGAATTCTGGAGGCATTGCGTGTTGAGTGGCAGAATTAAAACAAAAAACCTAAAACGACAATTCTATAAATAACTAAACTGCGTAGACAGTAAAACATTTCGCCCCAAACTTCCTCCATCCATCACGTTTTTACAGTATTCAGTTTCAATATAAAGTAAAGAAAGTAAATCACGAGTCACGATTAAATCTAAATTCAATTAGGTAACGCATGGCTTGCCTTAGTCGGCCATTAATAGCAAAAGAAATGTTGAGTTTATATAATATACAAAATTTATATAATATTAAGGATGTCGAGGGGAAGGCGCGGCGTTGAGTTCCGCCACTCAACAAGTAATGCCTCCAGAAATTGGCGGGAAAGTGGGGAACGGAGTGTTAACACTAGGTTCCCTCTGCCTACTCTGCTGTGCGCGGGATAAAAAATTTAACGTCTTATCATAAAAAATATATACATTTAGTGTAATTCATAACATGTGGATAATTCGGATGATAAGCTACGTAAACATTTACGTACACACCCTCAACCATTTTATATAGTATGCCATATTAACCAAAAAAACAAATAATCAGCTTCATTCGCTTTTCCCGCATAGCATGTAGATAGAGGGAACCTCGTATTAAGATACTCCGTTTTCCATTTCCCGTTTAATTTTCAAGACATTGCGTGTTGAGTGGCGAGACTAACTGACACTCCACCCCCTTCTAGCCAGACGCTGTTCCATTGCACCAAGAAGCCCAATATTTGATGTTGCTAATAACACATTTTGTAACACAATATAACGATCTTGTATTTATATTTTTTTCTTATATAAAAGCTAAAATTTAGGCAGCCTAGTTTTAATAACAAATATTTTCATAACTATGCCTTATGATACGTTAAGTCATTGTAAAATGTTAAGCTTTCTAGCGGCAGAATTTTACTTGTCAAAGTAATTTATGAGTTAAGGCTTTCATACGCCACAGTAGCGCTCCCAAAAATTCTCAGCTTTTGGGGAATTTCAATGAATTTTGTACCGTTTTAGGCAACTTTTTTATACTTTTACGAATTGAAAAAAAAAAGAGTTTATCTTTAATGAATCGGTATATCTTGGTGATATTTTTTTAAGTAGTAATGAGAATATTCTATCTATATTAAATTGATATAGGTCTCAGCTCCGCCTTCACGTTATATCCCGCATTTGGCAGGTTAGGCAGAGAAGTGAAGCTGGCTTCACGCTGTGCTTGTTTTGTTAGAGCAAGGAAGTAAAGTTATTCCCTGGAGTGGAGATCAAAGTCACAATCATTGCGTTTATTACGATGGCTTCTTTTAGAATAACAATATATTACAATAATATATATTTTTTGGTGTCACGCTGTATCCCATAACAGGGTATACAAAAAAACCTAAGAACCTAGTGTCACAGACACAGGGTTGCTATTAAGACATTTCCGCCGAATTCTCGAGGCACTTTGACGAATGAGGCATATGGAACTCAGCGCCGCGCTTTGCCGCGGTTACCCGCACGAAGAAATGAAAATTTAAATATTTCACATCCCCGAATAGGAATCGAACCAACAACTGTCGCGCCACTGCGCCACAACAGCCTGAATTAATATTATTGTATACTAATACACATTATATGTATCTATGTAAATCTCATTTGCAAATGACATAAAGAAGCCCTGGGGCACAATTAACGCGATTATAGACGTCGACTCGCAACGACTTGGCAAGGCCGAGGACCGAGGTTGATTTAATTTGTGGAGTGCTTTTTTCGATGTAATTCTTTAAAGAGCATTGTATAATAAATAAAAAAGTAAAACTTAAGCGGGGAAGAAATTAGTAGAAGTATTGTTATAAATAGGAAAAGGCAACGTTTTAATATTAATAATTGGGGTTTTATCATTTGTTTCATACATTCTTTGGAGGCTATCGAGGCGTAGTCAAAAATATTTTTGGGTTATAGGTTCATTCGGTGGAGTTCACGGAAGAAATTCTTAGCATCCGTTATTTTGGTTAGTGGCGCTGGAGGAGGAACATGCCGGTCCACGAGTCCAAGGCCAATTAGCCTGCACGAATCCCCATTAGTAAAAATATTTCTTCCCGATAAAAGAGTGAGTTGGGTTGGATTTCAAGTAGAAGAAATTCATAGTTATATATTTTTAAAAATCACTTCGTTATCAATATTTGCTTAAATTAAGCGTAGTTTTGAGTTTCATGCAAAATCAACGACCGGAAATGGGAGTGACTAAATAATAAGTTCTCGTTTCCATACATCCTGTCATCAAAGATTCTTGAAGTTAGAAAACTAATTCTAATAAAGAAGGCCAGTCGTGGCGCAGCGATACGAAGTGTGACTTTAAAATCGACTGGTTGTGGGTTCGATTCCCACTCGAAGAAATGAATATTTACTTAAATTTATATTTCCATATCTTCGCTCTGGTGTCAAGGCTAAGCGCTGTGTTGAGTTCTGCCACTCAACACGCAATGCCTCCAGCATTCGGCAGAAAGTGGGGAATGGAGTGTCTTAACACTAGGTTCCCTCTGCCTACCCTGCTGTGTGCGGGATACAGCGTGAAGCTGATTAAAACTAATTCTAGTTTCACATCATTTATTAAAGTAGGCACGTAAAAATCAATGTCAGCAACAAAGTGGAGGAGCGAACGTAACGGCTATCGGAGTGGTGGTATCCATTAAACATGACAAAATAGCCACTAAAGCCCGTATCTGGGTCAGGTCGGAAGTCCGGATGAAACGATCTCGTATAACTAAATGGAAATAAATTACTGCTTAACGTGTCCATAAAAGGACTGTTTACTAAAGTTTCGAATGGGGAAAGAAAGATAGCAGTGAAAGTTGGACGGTTGCCAGATATTTTACAAAATATTATTTTAAAGTAATTTTATTAATGACGCCGTCGTGGTGCAGGTGCACAAGCATGAGACAGTTGTGCGTTCAATTCAGTACAAAACATACCGTATATTTCGTCCGTGTGTTTTTTTAGTCTTTTTGTTTTATTGTTCATAACCTTAATATTATATAAATTATTTGTGAGGTACAGGCGGTAACTTTTTTGTAATTTTGGCTTCTCGCTATGTCCCGCATATATTAAAATCCATCCAAACTCCGTTGTCATTAAGACACTTCTGTTGTCCTTTCCGCCGAATTCTCGAGGCATGGCGTGATGAGTAGCGGAACTCTACGCCATGCTTCATCTAGTTACTAGAGCGAGGAAATGAAAGTTCGAAACATTTGATTTCCCGATTGACAATCGAATCGATCAACCGTGGCGTTTACAGCTGCGCGGCTACCTTCTTACACTTCTGGGTGGTAAGAACATCATCAATGAATGGTAAAAAGCATTCATATCGCTGGCCTATATTTGTTTTGCATATTTGAAACTAAGAGGAGGAAGCCTATATTCAAGAAAATAGGATACATGTCTACGAAACAAAATGTATGTTAAACAGCACGAGCAAGACCATATGGAATATTTCTATCTATTATCATATACTTATTTTAGTACATTAAAAGAGTATGTTATTATCAATTTAATCTATATATATAAAAGGACTTGTGCTGACTGACTGAGGTAAGACGCACGCAGAGCCGTAACCGCTGATGGTAGAAACGTGAAATTTGGGCAGATGTTTATTTTCATATTCTGGACATCCACTAAGAAGGGAATTTGAAAAATTTTAACCCTAAAGGGATGATATAGGGGTTGAAAGTTTGTATGGAAAAAAAATTCAATCTGCACCGATTTTTATAAAATTTGAAATTCAGACTCTTAAAAATATTTCATTGAACACGTGTTTCATGGTTTTTAAGAATTCACCCCCTAAGGGTCCAAATAAGGGGTTGAAAGTTTATATGGAAAAATTTTTAAATTGCCACCGACTCTTATAAAAATTTAAATTCAGACTGTTAAAAATATTTTATTGAACACGTGTTTCGTGTTTTTTTTTAGAAATCACCCCTAATAAGCGGGCAAAGCCGCGCGCGCCCTCTAGTTATACATAATAGTATTGGCACTAATCGGTAAATTGAGTAGATTCATTAACTTTATATATTTTATAAGTTTAACATATAAGAAGTACTGTTAAATATCACTAGCAACACTGTATAGAATTATTCAATTTCCTTTTCAGTAACTTTTATTTTAAGACCTATAAACAATATAAAATTAAAATAAATTAAATCAGCTTCACGCTGTATCCCGCACACAGCAGGGTAGGCAGAGGGAACCTAGTGTTAAGACACTCTGTTCCCCACTTTCTGCCGGATTCTGGAGGCATTGCGTGTTGAGTGGCAGAACTCAACGCCGCGCTTAACCTCGACACCAGAGCGAAGAAATGGAAATATAAATTTAAGTAAATATTTCATCTCCTCGAGTGGGGATCGAACCCACAACCAGTCGGTTTTGCAGTCACACCTCGTGCCGCTGCGCCACGAC
>JAATLQ010037891.1:30117-58301 GCA_013421005.1 Heliconius erato x Heliconius himera | reverse complement strand
ATAAATAATAAAATAAAGTAAATTACATAAAAAAAGGATTTACAATGTGATTTTTTATGCCATACAGTGGTACAGTATCTGCTAGTAAACGCTATAGTTAAAGATTGGATTGCTAGTCTCAAAAAAATTGATATTTCCTTGCCCTTACAAAGCACAGCATACGGTTCCAACGGGCAATATCCTGGAGCATGAGCGAAAAACAGAGTGTTTTAACACTAAGTTGTCTCTGCCTACCTCAGTATGCAAGAGAAATGTAAAGCTGCATATATCCACAAAATATAATTTAATTAAAAGTTTAAAATTAAATATAATACTTACATATAATTTGATTACAATGTGCTATGTTAAATCTTATAATTGGTGAATCGAAAATTATCGCCAACATATGCAGAGTTAACGACGCGCAATATAATATAAATTTAATATTTAATAATTGGAAACCGTGTTACATGTGCGTCTACTTTTAACTCTTAATTAACGAATAATTATTGGGAACGCTGTATTGTTGCTTATTATTTATTACAGTTAAGCTGTTTAATAAATTTAAATATTCATTTTACTTATACATGCTATGTAAAGAATAAAAACTGTGGTTTTTTTTTCAGCATAAATGCCATAACCGAATATAAAGCTTCACGCTGTATCTCGCACACAGCAGGTTAGGCAGAGGGAACCTAGTGTTAAGACACTCGATTCCCCACTTTCCACCGAGTTCTGGAGGCATTGCGTGTTGAGTGGCGGAAATCAGCGCCGCGCTTTGCCTCGACACCAGAGCGGAGAAATGCAAATATAAAAGTAAATAAATATTTCACTTCCTCGAGTGGAGATCGAACAACCAGTCGATTTTACAATCGATTAACAAACAACAACCAGTCGATTTTACAATCACACTTTGTGCCTCTGCGCCACGACTGGCCTCTAGTCTTTAATATGCCTTCCTTAGAAAATATCTCTAGATACGCCCAGGACGACCACTTCTGGATGTAGACAAAGCATAAAGCTAAAAAGATTTGATATACTTTTACTCAATGCTAAGAGCATTGAAACTACTAAATTACTTACGCTACTACTAAATGAAAGCCATCTTCGAAGCAAAGAACATTTTCTTATTGCCAATTATTAATTGTCACAGAGATTACTAGATCACTTAATAAATATTTTTAACTGCACTATTTCTTGCTAAAACACCAATTTCTCATCATCTCTCATGATCTGCTATGCGAGATAAAGCATGAAGCTGTGAATATGCTTAAATAAATTCACTTAAATAAGTCACTGGTACGTCTCAATAAAGTTGTAAATATAAGCTGGTACATACATACACATAAATACACACATGCATACATACATGCATACATACATGCATACATACATACATACATATGTATGTATTGATATGATTTATGAAGATGTAGTCTAATGATCTCTATAAGCAATAAATAAGATTGTCTGAACGTTGCGGTTTTATTGTAGACTCACGTTATTATCAGTTCTGACAGCGACTGATTAGATGAGAAATTTGATACATATAAATTATTGGTACAGCCAACTAATGATGGGCCTTGTAGAAATAACTAATGACTTAACAGAACGTTGTTATAGAAACAAAAGTAATATTAACTTGAAAAATAACAGTTTTATTAAGTGTTATTTTTGTTTTTTTTTTACTCATTTTTTTTTCTTTACTTGCTGTCTAAATATAGATATGTGTTGAGTAACGCAAGTCAATGCCGTACTTTGGAATAACCAAACTTGAGAAACAAAATTATTTTTAAATTAAATATCGCCTTACTCGCATCTGAGCCTATTTTTTTACTGATTTTCTGTAAGACAGGTATGAGGAAAATAAATAATAACAGCCAACCTCTCGTTTTACATTTTCCACACATTTAGAGGTATAATGTATATACGCTACGTCGTATGTCGGAACATACCTTGCATAGCGGGGTAGATAGAGAAAATCTAGTATAAAGACATTCCAGTCTCCGCTTTCCATCCGAATTGAAGATATTGCTCGTTCAGTGGCTCAGATTTGCGGTGTGTCTTATTAGAGCGGAAAAAGTATATGATATATGCATACGTATATTTTAGTAAACGGAGGTGATTTCGATTTCCACTGTTGTAACGATGCAAAGCGCAGCGTTCAGTTCCGCCACTCAACGCGCAATGACTCCAGAATTTGGCGTAAAGTGGGTAATGAAAATGTCGGAGAACGGAGTGTCATAACACTAGGTTCCCAGGTTCCCTCAACCTACCATGTGTGGGACACAGAGTGAAGGTTTTCAGTCTTTTATTTGTCTATTTTATATTATTCCTCTTAGTAGAGTTCGAATTCACAGCAACTGTTTGCAATCACAAGCTGCCCAACCGCACTATTATCTATCATATTTAATAAAAACAAACACAAAATAGAAAGAATAACCAGTAACTTCTAAAATACACAGCATATTTTCAATATAATCTTGATAAATTCAAAACAGGTCTCAGGATAAGTTTAAATAAAAAGGCACAGAAAAAGGGTTAGTGGGCTCTTGAATTACCCCATCGGTTTTCTCATGTAGCGGAAAATTGGGCATATCTCAAGGAAGGTATACAGGTATCGATATCACGGTTTCTCACGACCGTTTATAATGCCAATGTAAAAATGTTCATCTTTCGATAGATTTTAACATATCGAGTGTAAAGCTGTACAGTGTAAATCTGCTAACAGGCTATTAAGCAAATTATTATCAGAAAAAAATAGAGAGAATTTTTTTTTAAAACTATGAGTATACGAGTAACGTGTTTTATTATAAGATCTTTATAATTTCGAAAATTGATTTGTATTCTCTACTATATGACATAAAACGGATAAGAGATCGGTTGTGTATTTTTTACACAGTAGGTACTTATTATACTGTTGTCGTTGTGTTGTCTTGTCTAATTTCCTCCTAAACTTTTCTTTCGAAAATAATTCAAATACGAAATCATCATTTATCAGACACAACTCAACTATATCATAAAAATATTTTTATATATAGAATAGAGTCCAAAGTGATGAACACAATAGCCCGTGTATTTTAGCTCATTAGTCTCGAGTCATTTATTTCACTCGATGTCGTTTTATAGAGTTTTTGTTGAAAAAACACGAAAATAAATTACTATGTTCATTTCAAAATGTTTTTATCGACACAGTTTTATGACATATTTTGCTGATGTTTTTTTTCTGGCCTTTAAAAATATTAAAGGAACATGATTTCATTTAAAAAAGTGTTAGTATCCACAAAATAATTGCTACATGGACTTTCTCAATAATTAGATATACAGGATGGAAGTGCACCACTTTAAATGAAACTAGAGTTTAAACTACTCTATAAAAGCCTTATATATGTTTATTTAAAAAATCTCAATAATGAAAAAGTGAGTTGAGGTATCTTGATAATTTTTTTTAGGTATGGATTTAAAATATTTTACCCTATATGCTGCCCTTAAAAGGAGTGCTGACACTTCCATTCTGTCTAATATACTTTTTAATTATATAACAATTATATCAAAATTCGTTGAACTTTTATCGTAAATAACGACAATTAACAAAGCAATTTTACCTTTTTAAACCCGTGACCACAGATTAACGCAAATAAATAAATAAATAAAATGGTTAATATTTAAATATTCACATTTATTTATTCTGTGTAAGAGTTTTATTTAAAATGTATATCTAATTGGCCTCGTGCCTCGTTCTCATTCCAGATAGCGATAAAGAGAAATGCAGCTTCGTAAAATCATATAAATACTTTAAACATTTTCAATCACTGAAATCTCATTTGAGGCCCAAATTATGGGAGTATTTGAAATAATTTCTAAATTTCACTGTACAGGTTATGAAATGTTTGTTTCACGTGTTTCATTCATTATTACAGCAATAGTATTTATGTTATTCTCTCATTAAGCATTCGATAAATAGTTTTTGTATACCTTAATACTGGAACTCCGACTATTGATCATCATCCTACTGTAATTATTTTATATTTATAGTTTTGATATTCGCAATAATTTATTATAAAAGATGTAAATCAACCTCTTTGTTTAATTAAAAGATATTTTTGAATATTAGTTTATAGAACTGCCAGCAGAGGACACTTCTAAAATGACGCTTTATGTGGTCGGAAAATTCGAGATACGCTTTTTAGATTTGGAGCGAAAGAAGAAAGATGTCCTCTAGAATAACATATTGTATTAGAATTTAAGATAGACATTGTACAAGCTTAATATTATTTTGCTCTGGAACAAATATAAGTTATGTAAAAGCCTCGAGGTATTTGATTTCTTTACACTAAGATTATAAATTTTAAAGTTTGTGACTATAGATGTTTATTCCAATTTCACGCAAAAACTACTGTACAAATATCAATATTTTGGCTATAATATATATAAAATTAAGCGGGCGAAGCCACTTTGGAATAGCTATTATTAATGTAATTTTATACATAATAACTCTAATTTTATAGCCTTTATGTTATCTATCTGGTGTTGAACTAAATTACGGTAAAGTTTCATCTAAATTTGTTCAGTATTTTTTCGTTCAGTATTAGTTCGTGAAAGTAGAATTAACGTTAATGCTCACCATTTTGGAGATAGTGGCTTCTATAAGCTCTTGTGGTGTGTTAATAGGAAGTTTTTAAGACAAATCATTACTTGGTAGATTGAGATTTCCATTAATTTTGTAAAAATGTAAAATTCCAATAACGGGTTATGAATATGAACTAACCTACTTCTGTTTAAATCATAATGTATTTACATAGTAATTTTCAAGCTAATTTTTCATACAAAAAGTAGATAGGTAATTTATTACACCGATGTATCGGAAATATCTATAGTTTACAATTCAGTTTTATATTTAAGATTACTTTTTATAGCAAAACAATGAACTAAGCACTATTTCTCACATTCACGTTAGAACAAGAAGCAAGGATAATTATAAGAATATGTTTCTCCAAATATTATGAATGTGTCAATACTGCTATGTCCTAGTAGAATTGTTACTCCCTCGATATACCTAGAAACGGAATACTAATGACTTAAAAGCGTACCCTGGAGTCGTGACTTTGATCTGCAATCTATCTGTAATTTGTTGGATGACGCACTCTGTACATTCATAACTAACCTATTAATAGATACCATTTGAGTTCCTGTTTTCTCTGGTTATAAAAATATATATATTTTTATCAGTTTCACGCTGTTTCCCGCACGCAGCAGGGTAACCTATTGTTAAGATACTCCGTTCCCCACTTTCTGCCGAATTCTAGAGGCATTGCGTGTTGAGTGGCAGAACTCAACGCCGCGCTTTGCCTCGAGACCAGAGCGAAGAACTGGAAATATAAATTTAAATAACTATTTCATCTCCTCGAGTGGGGATCGAACCCACAACCAGTCGGTTTTACAGTCACACTTTGCCTCTGCGTCGCGACTGGCCTCAAAAATAATTATTAAATAAATCAAAATTAATTATTTTTATGTATATATATAAAAAATTTAATTCCGAAATTGAATTTCACCACTTCGCGGCGTTGAGTTCCGCCACTTAACACACAATGCCTCCAGAGCTCGATGAAAAGTGGGGAACGGTGTGTCTTAATACTAGGTTCCCTCTGCCTCCCCTACTGTGTGAAGGATACAGCGTGAAGCTATCATACTATAATATAAAATCACTGAAACAAAACACTACAACGATAACAAGCTAACACAAAATATAAATTTATTAAGTAAAAACGTCAACTCAGGAGTGATAGCGCCTGCATATCTGATACCTCATTCATCAAGGATATTTGGACGGTCATTTTTATTGTCTCGCGAATACGATCCATCACTCCTCTATTAATTTGTAAATGAAACTTACCGCCATTATGTTAATCTTATAACAAAGTGTTGTGTTACAGATAATAAAAAATATATATTTATTTTTACAATTTGAAATCTTTTATATAAGTAGCCCCTGATCCGTTATAACGTTAGCTCTGGTTCTGGCAAAAAAAAATAAAAAATTTAAATGTAATTTATGTAAACTATATATTTGTAAAAAATCTTTGTAATTTCAACTGTCTAAAAAATTATGTAACAATGTTTTATTGACAAATTTGAGCGTATTTGAAACGCAGAGTTGATTACGAACTGCAGTGTACCGTGTGTTGCTTAACACCGTAGGACCTTTGAATATATGCTTTTATGTACTCTATAAAAAACATTAACTTGAAAAAAAATAAATGGAAGCATAAAATTCTTTTAAAATTGCAATAAATCCATTCACGAAATAGCAATAATTTTATTTATCAAGAGTAGTACTTGTTACTATCAAATTAAGGAGATCCCAGATACTTTTTATTAAATTTATATTTATATGATGATTGAGATCATTTGAATTTAAAGCTGAAAAACAGTTAATATATTTATTAAAGTTTCTAGTTATCGAAATTCGGTATAAATTTTGTTCATTTAAATTCGTACTATTTTAAAGGTAAGCTGAATTCATATGATAAAGCTAAATTCGTACTGGTACTAACAATGAAACTTTGTCGTTTTATTTAAATTTGTTTGTGTATTTTTTCTGATGTACATGGTAGTTTATGGTTACTTTACATAATTTCAAAATGACCGAAAAAACAGAAGTACGGAAGTTACCAAAATCAGTAACACGAAACAAGATCCTCTGCATTTCATTATTTTGTCCAAGTTCGTGAGAAATAAGTCTGCGTAAAATCAATACATTGGCCCCTCTGTATGTATTGATATTGGTCGTCTTAGTTTTGTTATAAGTTAAGAAAAATTAAAGATTTTTTTTTTTCAAGAATATGCAAAGCACAAAATGCCGTATAAGAGCTATAGTAGCGAAAATGTACGTCAAATATATAGTTCAATATAAGTTTATTTATAGTATATAAGTTTATTTATAGCAGTGGTTCCCAACCGGTGGTCCGCGGACCACCAGTGGTCCGCAGAAGCCTAAAAGTGGTCCGCGAACAATTTTAATTTTATGACTGGGGATGGTGAGGCGAAGGTTCTGTTTAATTATCACAGTTAATTTTTAATATACCTACATGCATAGTGGTCCCTGCTACCAAGAATGTTATAAAAGTGGTCCTTGATCAAGAAAAGGTTGGGAACCCCTGATTTATAGTATATAATTTCGTAATTCCAATCCTTATTGGGTAATCAAAGAAATAAACTGGCAGAGCTTCATATAATGAGACTTGAATATTTGAGCTTTTATAGTTTGTAATTTAAGAGCTTTAATGTCTGTCTGTCTCTCTATCAAGAGTCTTTATCTCAGGAACGCTTGAATGTATCGAGTTGATATTCAAGCTATATACTTAGATCTATGATCCCTTGATTCCCAAAAAAATGCATTTCTATATTAACTTAAAAAAGATATGACCATTTAAATAGCAAAAAACGCGTATATCGACACCATAAAGATAATCAAAAATAATAGAGTAATTTCGTTTGTCCTAGAATTATGAAATTTTGCACCTAGCATCTACAGATAGTACCTACTAAACAAAACGGAAAACTTCATTTCTGGTTATATCCTTAATAGAGGGACAACCCGAAATAGAATTACACACTGACAAAATACCCACTTTGATGACAATAAAATTTGCAAGTTTAAGTGCAACGTTTAATAGTATATTTAAAATTGTTTAAAGTTATAAGAGCCTGAAAATGCCGAAAAAACGGAGACCTTAATCTTTAAATTGAAAAAAAAAAATGGAACAGAGTGCAGTCATTTGGTTTTCTCCGTCTACTCAAAAATCTATTAAACAAAAACATTTTATTATTTTTTGAACTAGAAGGAAATAAAAGGCTTTGTTGATTAATAATAAAATTTATTCATAAAGAAATGTAACTTATATAAAAAAATGTTGGCCGCAATTAGCACTGTCGGGTATATATTTAAAGCGTATACAGGTGATTTAGCCTTTTATATATATTAAATATTTTATAATCTTATATAATATAAGATGAATAGTTTAAAGAGATGAATAATTAAATAAATGGTTGTAAATTGTGAAAAATGTACTTTGTACTTAACAAATATATTTATTGTAATTATAAAATGCTTTCTTTTAAGTCTATTGAAGTTTCCATAGGCACTTATATGAATAAGGACAAAGTTGAATTTGTGTAAATAATTATATAGAAGCAAATAAATCAATATCCATTCAGATCGATAGTTGGAAATTTAAATAAAACATATTTTTGTAATAATTTCTGTAACTTTTGTACAAATATAATTAGATTACAACTGAAATATAATAACACGTATATGGTATTACAAAATTATCAATTTTTGCGATTTTTTTTTAAAAAAAGCACCTAGCACTTACTTATGTGACATATAATACACAGATTTTATTATTATAGATTGCAGAGATTCAATTACGGCAGTATTACTTCCAAAAGAAATATGAAAACAAAGTAAATAAACAAAAAAATTAAATATTATTGTAAAAAATGAAATAAAATAGCCGCAAGCTTAATATTATTTTAATAAATATAAAATATATGATATAACCTATATGCATTTAAATCTATTATAACTTGTGATTTACAGTAATTTTAACGATTTGTATAAAATTGAAAGTAAAAATCAACATTCAAATATTATTGACTTTAGAAGTCTTTCTTGTAAGAATACCATTACAGAGAGTAATAAAATTATTCGAATTAATTCATTTAAGAAAAAACATCAATCATTCGAAATAACGATATTTACCAAACAAAAAAAACATTTTTGCATATATGTACTATGAAGAGAATTATCACTATATAAAACATGTCACATAAACATAACATACAATCACCATAATATAATAATAGATCTGTATTCTAAAAAAATATGTAAATAATGCACAATTTTTAAAGTATTTTTTTAAAGTCTTCAACACACAGTCTGTTCTTTAGGCTAACTTTTTTTATGCATATCTTATAGAAGAATTACTCCTTAATTATTGGGGCAATAATTATTCATATTACAATATAGTTATTATATAATATATCAGTTTACATTAAAGCAAAAGCAGTATAACAATATATTTTCATATAAAAAAAACTAACTAATAGTTTTTTAGTGTAAAATTTTATAAGACATTACAAATGAAATATATTGTAAATTAAACATGTTGTTTCATAAATACGCAGATTTTTTAAAAGTGAAGATTTTAGTGTCATTCACTCCATACATTTTTTGTTCTTCGTTCTCATAAATTGTCTTCTTTCACCTTGAATGTATAGAGTTCAAAAATGTCCTATAAGTTTTTTTTGCTACATTTTCATTCAATATGTTTAGTACTTAATTTGTATAATATATATAGTGCTAAAAATCGTGAGTAACAAGTAACATCAAAAATGGTTTAAAAATTGTACTTTATTATATTGGTGACATATATCTGAAGTCATTTACATAAAATCCAACATCCAACTCTAAATTTAGTATATTGGTGCTTGTATGCTTGCTCCATGGCCTCAAGTATATAAGAGATTCACATTAAGTTAAAAAGGAAAACTGCGAAAGAAAAGCAGATAATATATGTATTATTGTATATTATAATATATCAATTTATTATTTATCCTATACTGTAATTATAATTTGTAAACATCTTACTTTTAATGCAAAAAGCTAAACGTTTATACGAGTCTAAAGACACTTTAAGCAACAATCTAATTGTATTGAACAATATAACAATTCGTATTTTCTATATATTATATATTGTGTTTTCAGTTTTACTGTTTTCTCAGTAACATAACATAACAATGTTATGTTCCTGATCTATCCCACAATTTATCTTTTATTATATATTTTTAATAAATACTTTATACCGAATGTTTAATTATTCTTTTCATTTGTAAATTTGGACTGGCAGCCAATATAGCACAGATAATAAAAAGTTTAGTACTTGACATAGTTACTATAGTAAAAAAAAATATTATATGTTTAAAAAATAATTTATACAACATCTGCAATACTTTATCAATTGAAAGAAATACATATAAATATATAAAAAAAAACACATAATCAAAAGTGCTAACTGAGCAAACTAAAATCTAAAAATACTATTATAATGTTCTTACAAATTAATTTATCTTTCCAAAGAAAGTAAAATGACAAGTAAATCTAATTTAATTAAAAAATTGTATGAAAAATAGTTTCAAATAAAAAAGCTATTAGAAGTGTAAATAAAGATCTTAAAGAGATTGACGGTGGCAAAAACAACGATAGATTCAAATATATTTTGTGTTTCCCTTTCTCTTTTCAGCCTAATAAAGACCGAGTAAACCCAGAAGGCATTTCTTGTAGTATCCGGAACAATCATCCTGAAACAAAATTTAAAACATTTGTGATGATGGCCGTTAAATTCTTATTATAATTATTTTATATAATTAATATTAAAGCTGCAATAATTGAGGCCAGTCCTGTCGTGGGGGCACAGTGTGACTGTAAACGCGACATGAAATGAAAGATTTATTTAAATTTATATTTTCATTTATTCGCTCTGGTGTCGAGACAAAGCGCGGTGTTGAGTTACGCCTAGAATTTGGCGGAAAGTGAGGAACGGAGTGTCTTTACACTAGGTTCCTTCATTTCATCATCAAATAAACATTAAAAAATCACACTTAAACACATTACACACTTACATTAAATAAACTTTAAAGAATTATAAACATTAAAGAATTATACTTCTAAAACACAATCAGTATTAATTATTAATTACATTCTTTTTCTATGTTTGCAAAGGGATTTTCTTATCCATTTTTTTATTCGTTATGTGAGTTTTAGTTAATCTCATAATAAAAATATAAAAAAAAATGTTATCATCATGACTTTCAAGAGTTATTGTCATAAAATTCACAAATAAATTTTTATTTACGTCAAAATGAATGAATTAATGAATTTGGTTGTACAAGTTTCAGTAATTTTAAATGTGCAGTTAGTCGTTTGTGCTAGTGGATTCTATATATTAAAATGTTTTTCTATTTTCTAGATGTCATCTATATATATAAAAGGACTTGTGCTGACTGACTGAGGTAAGACGCACGCAGAGCCGTAACCGCCGATGGTAGAAACGTGAAATTTGGGCAGATGTTTATTTTCATATTCTGGACATCCACTAAAAAGGGAATTTGAAAAATTTTAACCCTAAAGGGATGAAATAGGGGTTGAAAGTTTGTATGGAAATTTAAAAATATTTCATTGAACACGTGTTTCATGGATTTTAAGAATTCACCCCCTAAGGATTCAAATAAGGAATTGAAAGTTTATATGGAAAAATCTTCAAATTGCCACCGATTTTTATAAAAAACTAGAGGGCGCGCGCGGCTTCGCCCGCTTATTAGGAGTGAATTCTAAAAAAAACCACGAAACACGTGTTCTATAAAATATTTTTAACAGTCTGAATTTAATTTTTTATAAAAATCGGTGGAATTTAAAGATTTTTCAATATAAACTTTCATTCCCTTATTTGAACCCTTAGGGGGTGAATTCTTAAAAACCATTAAACACGTGTTCAATGAAACATTTTTAAGAGTCTGAATTTCAAATTTTATAAAAATCGGTACAGATAAAATTTTTTTTCCATACAAACTTTCAACCCGTATTTCATCCCTTTAGGGTTAAAATTTTTCAAAATCCCTTCTTAGTGGATGTCCAGAATATGAAAATAAACATCTGCCCAAATTTCACGTTTCTACCATCAGCGGTTACGGCTCTGCGTGCGTCTTACCTCAGTCAGTCAGCACAAGTCCTTTTATATATATAGATTAAATTCAGACTGTTAAAAATATTTTATTGAACACGTGTTTCGTGGTTTTTTTTAGAATTCACTCCTAATAAGCGGGCGAAGCCGCGCGCGCCCTCTAGTTAAATATATATTTTTAAATGCAATTAAAAATACGAGACGGTGCCTAGAAACAGAATTTCCTAGAACAAAATTCTGTTTCTAAGCACCGTCTCACACGTCGGCGGATGTCCACGGATTGTTGTTAGAACTGCTTGTTGCTGCCTATTTTATATCAACAATTTATTTATTCTCTTTTGAACATGTCAGCTAGGTCTCCCCAAGTCAACTTTATATCGAGTCACCATTATGCGTAATAACTGATGTAGAACCTTAACTTGAACTGTATGAATCAGAACACCATATTTCTAATGACTTAACCTAGTGCACTAAAAGCAGTGTGGTTTAAAAGAACATAGTTTTCAATAGATTATAAAGTAAGCTCACCTCTATCCAACTCTGCAAGGTTTCCCCGTATTTCGATTGAAACATGTCAGCTATGTCCCCGAGGTCGACTTCACACCGGGTCACCATTATGCGTATTAACTGACGATCGTTTGTGCCTAAGCCCTTCATCGACTTGTGGAGGCGTTCCGCGAAGAATAATGGCTTGTTGCGTACCACTTTCACTATAATACAATTGAAATAAATTAAATTAAAAATATAATTTTAAATATATTATTTTTTAGTATTTTAAAAATAAAATTTATTGCATTTTTATTATATTATTTAAATTATTGTTAAATATCAATATTCAGCTTAACTTTTCCTAATAACTCCAAACACATTGTCAAGTAACAAAAAATAAAATATGACAATCATAAATGTTATAAAACTTGTTAACTTGTTTGTTGCTTGTTATATATATATATATATACATATATATATATATATATATATATATATATATATATATATATATATATATATATATATATATATATATATATATATATATATATATATATATATATATATATATATATATATATATATATATATATATATATATATATATATATATATATAAATTTCCAAGCATGTCATATAGAATAAACTATTAATCTCAACAGAAGGTCCTTACCAATAGCTCGCATGGCTTTCTCCAGGTCACCAGAAAACTCAGCCTTAATGGCATCATCAATATCATGACCAGTAAGGAAATGATATTCTTGAAATATGGCAGCCAGTTGTGGAAAAGAGCGAGAACATAACACTGCGTTAAACACCGACTCATCTGTTCCTAGACGGAGTTCACCTGGAAATTTATTATAAATATCGTCAAAATCAGTTATAGATAGTAACTAGAGTAAATTCTATGTATTGGGCTTAGTTAAGTTACTTAAGCAACATTATTATATAGCTAAAATATATAAAGAGATATGAATGATTTAAATAAAATGTTAAAATAAATCAGCTTCACGCCACTCTTTGTACCACTGCTCCACGACTAGGCTTTTTTTTCGTTTTATTTTTATTGTAAAATAAAGTTGATTATAATTTTAATATAAAAGTCTATATTTATATTTCTTTTAGGTGGAAGAACCTAAAGTAACAATTTTCCGTACCAGCGTGGAAAACTCAACGCAATCCAGAACTTGGCGGAAAATGGGGAACGGAGTGTCTTAACACTAAGTTCCCTCTGCCTACCCTGCTGTATGCGGGATATACTGTGAAGCTGATTAATTCAAAATGACATACCAGCTTGCAGTAGGCTTCTGGCGTCTTCTCTAGCCCTCTCCTGGTCCACGTGGAATTCTTCAGACCGGTTACCCTGTAAAAGCGATACAACATTGAAAAATTATATAGCGAACAACATTGAAAAATTATATAGAAGAAGCAATACTTTTGAAGCATTTTCCCTTTATTTATTGCAAAAAGCAACTCAGCTTGCAAAATATGTAACTGCAACTGATAATTAATTTAATAAACTTAAATTACTGAATAAATCAATTATAAAAAAACATCTTTTAACAAAATTAAATTACATGAAGGGATAATGAAAAAGAAATGAAAAGAAGATAGAAAAGAAAATCTAAATAACTATTTAAAAAAAAAGAAGCAAGTGAGAAAAGAGTATGTATGAAAAAAAAAAAAAATTATGTATGAAAATAAAAAGTATGTATGAAATATACAAAAAATAAAAATACAGTACATTAAAATAATATTACAGATATTATTAGTGACGTAATACATATATAAAAGTATACAAATATATAATAATTTTTTTTTTGTTTTACGCATTTCCCTTATTTTATTAGGTACGCAGAGAAAATCTAGTTAGAAAACACTCCATTCTCATTTTTTCGCCTAAACTTAACATAGCACGTAATATGGTGGAACTTTAAAACTACTCTTTAAAACTAAACCAGAGAAAGGCAAAAAAAAAATTAAAAATTACTTTAAATACAGAGATTCTATTACTACTAATTCTAGTGTGATTCGTAGCTAAAACCAATGGTTTTGCAATGTGCAGCCATACATATTTCAATTGGCCTTATCTTTAAACATATCCCATATTTCCATACGATTGAATTACAACCTAACTATAAACTACTGTATGTCTTTCTGTACTGCCCTTTATTCCCAGGAACGTATATACCTTCGACGAAACTAGAGGTGTTTTTATATCTGTATGTCAGGCTGTGGCTTAGTAGCTCCCGAACGAATCAACCGTTTTTGTTTTTTTTTAATTGAAAGGAGTCTTAATCGAGTGGTCTTAGCCTTGACTAAGCGCTTTTCTAGTTATTTATTTACTTTTTTTGTGTCGGATGTCATTGGATTTACGAAAGTGGAGCTTCGTTTGATTTGGCAAGGGAAACGATATTTCCTTTAGTTTATTAAGTAGGGTTCGAATCCTCAACCATCCAGTGTACAGTCTAATATCACGACTGACCGACGATAGCATGCAAGTAAGAAGTTGTATTCTTATTATTACTATAAAAAAAAAGCTTTTTTTATCAAATAAAACCTAGATATTCTTAAGACATTAGTACATAGTATATAAACTCACAACGGACTTACCATACATAGTGATGTCATCAGTCTCTTAAAGTTGCCTGAGGTGTCACCGCGCAAGTCATCCTCAAGAAGAGTTCCGTACACTGAAAAAAATATATAAATCTGTAAGTAATAATAATTGGTAGTGCCATATACAATACCAATTAGTTGTTTTTAAGAAATTATAAACAGTAATAAATTGGTATAGAGGGAATCTAGTGTTAAGACACTCTGTTCTCCATTTTACGCCGAATTCTGGAGGCATTATGTGTTGAGTGGCGGAGCTCAACGCCGCACTTCTGGTTCGTTCACAGAGGGAGAAAATTAAAATACTATTTCCCCGTATGGGAACCGAACCAAGAACCGTCATTTTATAGTCAGACGCTAATGGCTTCGATCGATAAATAGGTATAGTAGAGACCATTTTGGATCAATTAATTTTAATTGTTATGTATATTGAAGCTAAGTTTTAATCTAATTAATGTATAGCTTTCGTTTTCCATTAACTAAATTAAGCACTGTCAGTATAGTGGAACATTATCATATTTTGTCTAGTTAAAAGTACTTGTTATAATTAAAAGTCGTAAATTCAAATTCTATGGAGCTATACATAGAACAAATGACGCAGAAATAATACAAACTATATTTTTGCACATATGGATAGGATGGTTAAAATACATGTCTTATCACTTTATCATAATTAAACAGAAAATGAAATAGAAACTAAATATTTGCTTCGAACTATGAAATATTCTTGTGTGTAACGCACCGTTTCCATTGGAGGCACTTAGTTGATTGATAATATAGGCATATAGAATAATAAATTACTAAAGCAATACATAAATGAAACAACAACAGTCTGTTATAGTACAGCAACACATACTATTTCAATATTGATATAATTATGTAGGCTAGTTAGTATAATATACCATGATTTTTGATTAATTTGTTCCAAATGGCATTCTAGGTAGGTCTTTCTTCGCCTTTTTTCATACTATGCAAGAAAAACTGGGATATATTGAGGCCGTAGTGGCACAAGCGTTTGACTGTAAATTGACAATTGTGGGTTCGATCAGCACTCGAGGAATGAATTATTAATGTTTTCATTACTTCACTTTAATAACAAGGCAAAGCCCGGCGTTGAATTCCGCCACTCAACACGCAATGCCTCCAAAATTGAAGAAAATTGGATGGGAAGTACTCTTTAATATGAGGACACACTATCAAAACTAAAAAAAGCTAGGATGATTCATTGCAAATCATTACGTTCATCATTTTCTATGCATGGTGAAATTTAATGATGAAGAATACATAAATTACATTCATCATACGAGGATTACATATATGTACTTTTATACTTAGTGATTATTTTCTCCCGCTTTTAACGTTTATTAACTTAAACCTATACTATGATTTGTATTAGAATTCTATTATTGATGCATTGGCAACGTGGTGTGGAAAATAACGTGATGAATCAATGTTATTAATAATTCGTTATACTATTTTTTATATTATATATAATATAAAAAATGTGGTGCGCAATACCAAGTATCTATACAATACAGTATCTGGTCCTATCACGAAAAATGGAGAGAAGTAAACTTAAAACGAAATTGTTAAAAAACGTCATTTTACATACATTTTATGTTGTGTGAGTAACATTTTGATGTACGTTCTCATAAATTATTCATTGTACACGATGCTGGCGAAAGTAGCGTCGAATATAAAGAAGAAATTTTATAACCTATTAGAAGCCTTTGACCTCTTTTTTTAATCGTTTTACGAAGCATTCTAAGAGGCCAATATAAAAGGAAAATTTAATTTGGAAAGTGGGGAAGGTAAATGTCTTAATGGGAACGGAGTGTCTTAACATTCTAGGTTCCCTCTGCCTACCCTGCTACTAGCTACGTGAAGCTACAAAAAATATATTTATTCACAATTACATAATATAGCCAGTATTTTTTTTTATAAAATTAACAAAAAAATCATATATAAAAAAGCCTCTATAGAACAAATATCATTAATTGACCATTTGGCAACGAAACAACCGAGCCCTATACAAGTAACATTTTCCTCTTTCACAATAATAATGACGAGGAATTACGTCATTGATGACTCACCGGGGAGTACGAGGAAAAAAAAATATAAGTATACGATTATATTATCTCAATATGTGCGATCGTAGGTATCAAACAATTAATTCAATAAGATCTAATGTATATCGTGACATAATAAGACAGTTTCTGAGTGTAAGCGCAATGACTTTGGGCCCCAGTAAGACCAATAGCGGCGTTGAGCTACGTCACTCAATAACGTATAGATAATTATATGGAAAATGGGTAATTGGATTTCGACACTAAGTTACCTCTGGTGAGCTCGAAATTAGCATGCTCATTATTAGCAACGCTCTGACGCACGTTCTACTATGAGTCATTGCTCAATAACAGCATGCTTTCTTGCTAGTATCGAGCATGCGTAACTGTAGCATAAGGCTACAGTGCTAATTTTGAAGCCGTTCGATTTTTAAGCATGCTACCCGCAGCGCAGGGGAAAGGGGGCATGCTTTGAGTACGTGTGAACATGTTTGATTATTTAGCTTACTAATATCTAACAGTCACTCACGGAGGTGCGCGTGCACAACATTTCTGCAAAAATATCCTTCTGGGATGACGAAAAAAATATAAAATTTGTTATTTTATATCAGAACAATGAGTGTCTATGAAAAAGTTTTATTACAATATATACATTGTATTGAAATCAAGCTGATGGTTTTATTTAATTCTGTGCTCAGGGCCACAGAGGGGGTGGTTTCCCATGTTTCATCACCTTCCCTGCAACACTGACAGAGAATTTCATAGAATATCGAGTATCGAAGTTTCGAGTCCGCGCTTAAAGAGCATGTGTTTTTTTATTTGCTTTGGGCAAGCTTATACCCAAGCATTCTTAAAATTAATATTCTTAAAATTAATTAATCTCACTGAGCACTGTAACTGTAGCTTAAGTTAAAAACACAACAAAGGCTATAAAAGTACGTAAAAGCAAACAACTCTGTCGAGGTGACTAATTTCAAGTACAGGTTATCGCCCTGGCTGCTTAATCACTTGATTTCTAAATGGGACAATAATGGGACGGTGTCTGTAACCTTCGTGGTTGTGAGGTTAACTCCCACTCGTGGGGAATGTATTAGTGCGGCGTTGAGTTCCGACAGACAATACGCAATGACAAAGTGGTATGTATTGATATGTTCGATAGTCTGACCTCGGAAACGTTACGATCCAAACAGCCTAATAGCTAACCACTGACAGACGGGACAATCGATTAATGCTCTAACATGAAAATAGGTCAAGTAAGAGTGATGATCGCAATTCATCCTACACAAATAAGTATAGAGTATGTTTTTTTTAAAAAAAAGCAGTTACACCGAATCAGTCATATGTATGGCCACAATCACTCAAAATAAATTCATTAAATATATTATTTCTATTTATAAAGAGACCGATAACAATATCACTGACATGAAAAAAATATATGTAAACGGCTAAATATTTATAGTAGGTACTAACCAGATCTGTAGAAAAGTATATTTTTCCATAATTAACGATGGTATACTATGTGAGACGATGGTTGTAGCATTATTTATTTGGGAGAATGTTCCAAATGAATTATATTTTTCGCTTAGATTGATCGCACGGTGGATCTGGTGCATTTAGCGTAAAATAAAACAGAATGTGTATTTTGTTTAATAAATTAAGACATAACACTCAACCATTATACTATGGACCTAAACAGCGAAAAATTAAGTCATATCATCATGAATCTATATGTTTAGCATACAACTAAATTAATATTGTTATTATTATAGCATAAACTGTTATATACTAATTAATTATTAAGATTTACTCTGTTTTCAGCCAGCGTGAAGTAAAAATGGATATATTATTAATGTCGTTTCCATACCATTTAAGTAGCATATTAGATAACTGAAAATAAAAATAACACTGAACCATTATTTAATGATGTGCTTAAACGGCGAAAAGATAGCTTACATTTTCATTAATATACTATAGCATATTTTTAAGCTTCCTAGAACCTAGAAACCTTGTGGTAGACACCCCGTTCTCATTAAGACACTTCCGATCCGCTTTTCCGCCGAATTCTATAGGCATTGCGCGTTGAGTGGCGGAACTCAACGTTGCTCTTTACCCTGTTAGAAAGCGAGGAAATGAAAATGTTAAATAAGCATATAATTTCCTCGAGTGGGAATCGAATCGCCAACCAATCGTGTTAACAGTCGCAGTCTTGTGTCCTGCACCACAACTGGCAACTAGCATAACTATAGTATATAACTAAAATATATTGATTAATAAAAAACATTTACTTTTTGTTCCTGTCAGCCGTCAATATAGTTAGAAATGATTAACTGAACTTCATATTTAAATGAATCATCAATAGGTCTTATCAGTTTAAACAACGAGCATTTTAAACATTTTAATGTGCAAAAAATTTGAATGTGTAAAATGTATGTAACGATTTTATATTAAAAGTTTCGACATTCACAATAATTTTATTATAAAAATATAATCGACCTCTTTGTTTGATTAAAAGATATTTTTGAGAAAAAGTTTGTAGAACTATCACCAGGTGACACTACTAAAATGACGCTTCATGTAGTCGGAAAATTGTGATGTATTTTGAGCCTTGTAGCGGAAAGAGAGAGATGTCCTCTAGAATAACATATTGTATTAGAATTTAAGAGTTACGTTGTACATGCTTAATGGTATTTTGTTCTGGAAAAAAATATCAATTCAATAAAAGCCGCGATGTGATTTATTTCGTTACATATAATATTTTTTTCTAATTCTATTTCTAAATATATAGGTAAATCGGTATACAAAACTCAATTGATCAAACGCACGTACGACTAAACAATACAGAAAGTTACTACAGTCAATATTAAGAAAAACCTAGAAATTACCACTTTTATATATTATATTATCTTCAAAGAATTTTCATTAAGCCTATAATATAGTATGAACTACTTCTAACATTCATAAATAGCCAATTGTATGTTAGTATGACCTTGTAACGTCATTACACTAATGTATTGCAAATTACTTTAGATGTAGGTATTATTAAAACGGTTTACATCGTAATTATAAATACTGGAATCAAATTATTTAACCTGAAATTATATTTACATATTGTTTAAGATAGATATATATTTATTTTATATTGTATCCAGCATGACACGAAATACATACGAGATGAGGGGCTAGTGTAAAGGCACTCCTTTCTCCACTTTGCGTCCAAAATTTAAAGACATGTGTGTAGAATGGAAATTAAAATAATCACGATTCAAATTATTCCTATTCTAAGGAAAGGAGTCGAACTTGCAAGTGTCGAGACGCTGTCCTCCTGAGCCACGACCCCGGCCAGTATATTATATTTTTTTGTAGTCCATTCTATTTAAAATGCCTTGATAATTTTTTTAAGTAGTATCAACTCTTTAAGAAATAATGATGTACTTAACCATTTGGACAATAAGTAGCAATTTTTTTTATCATATATATACAAACAATAATATGTATAGCGTTCTGCGGTAATATCTAATCAAGCAACCATAACATCCTGAATGTTTTGTGAAAAATGTAATACTGTTAGTAAATTCGTGTAAAATATGGTGGAAGTAGGTGAAAAAGACTATAAAAGCAATAGAATTGAGACAATGGGGGACAGTTGCTTGTAGGCAACGACCCTTATCGGAAGGAAAGAATCTATTTCAGATTAATGTAGAAACATATAGAAGATATGTGTTTTCATCTTGTTTTTAAAAAACGTTAACCGCTTCTGATTTCTAATAATACTAATAAGCGTTGTTTAAACAAAAAAGGTAATGACAGATAATACATGAGTAGGTATTTAGTATTTATAGCAAATGCCTAATAGTTAAAAAGTTTATATATAAGAAAAGTAAGACAATAAGAAAAGATAAAAAGGATTATTAACATTTTGTTTTTGTGTTGACCTGTATTAGATTGTGTCTAGTCAATGGGCATTAGTAGCTTTTAGTAACGGTTAACACGGAAATTAGGTCAATTAAGGGCGCGTCCGTAAATTTGAATAAATATATCATTTCCTCGACTGGGAATCGAACCGCAGTCGTACACTTGTGCCCCTACGCCCGACACGACTGGCCTCTTGATTAGAAATAGTTCAGTTTACTTAGGGTGTTCCGAGCAATAACCTTGTATTAAACTGAGCGCACCTTAGCTATTCACTGACCTATTTGTTGTTTTTCGTAAACAGAATCGTAGTAGACACATATAATTCACGTACATAAAAATTAAAAACGTTTAAGTAAGTACTAATCTACAATTCTTAGAAGCTAAGGATTAACTTATCATAGTATGTTATAAGAACATAAAGTCAAAAAATTATTTTGATTCTTTGGATTTTCTTTTTAGTATTAAGACACTCTGCTCTCTACTTTTCAACGAATTCAACATGAACGAATGTCTGGTGGCATTGCGTGTTGAGTGGCGGAACTCAACACCACGCTTCACTTCGACATAGCGAAGAAATGAAAATATCAAATATATAATTTTCTTGAGTGAGAATCGAATCCCCAACCTGCCACGTTTACAGTCACACGCTTGTGCCCCTGCGCCACGACCGGCCTCGTTATAGGTTTATTTATTATAAATCAGCTTCTCGCTGTATCCCGCACACAGCAGGTAGGCAGAGGGAACCTAGTGTTAAGACACTCCGTTCCCCACTTTCCGCCTAATTCTGGAGGCATTGCGTGTTGAGTGGCGAAACTCAACGCCGCGCTTTGCCTCGACACCAGAGCGAAGAAATGAAAATATAAATGTAAATAAATATTGTATTTCCATGATTGGGGATCGAATCCACAACCAGTCGATTTTACAGCCACACTTTTGTGCCCCTGCGCCACGACTGGCTTCATATATTTATTATAAGACAACCTAAACACTATAGGAATTATAAATATCCCTACTATTTGGTTACTACCAAACTATTATTTAATATAATAACTTATTTACATTATAATCAAACGTTCTTATTTTAGGAAGGTTTAGTATGTGTGGAGGAAACTGTTCATTTCTGTTCAAGGATGTTTAACACAATGCAAGTATGTGGATTCACGGTAACGATAGCATATAACTCGTTCACTTAGAATTGCTTGTATCCTACACTTGAGGATTATGCTCATTTTCGAATGACGTTAAATCAAATTGTAATTGGTTAGGAAGTGAATTTAATAGATCGTAACTTGGCTTTTGTGTGTATGAGTTAGTCATTTTATCTCCTAAATAACAAATATTTATACAAGGTATAAACCAAACAAGTTTCATTTCGTGTACATATTATATAAATGTCAAAAAAATCATAAAGATTTGTTGTTTCCCTTCAAAATGAATAAAGTGCAGATTACGGCTAACGCCCAATATTAATAACCTATCTCCAACGTCAATCTTAGATTGTTTCATATATCTATCCTATCTAGAGACTGGATAGATATATGAAACAATCTCAGATTGACGTTGGAGATAGGTTATTAATATTGGGCGTAAATAAATAAAGACCAAGACCGATTAAAATAATAAATAATAATAATAAATCATCATATAAAGAGAGATACTATACAACAAAAGAAATCATCATGGGATCAATTTAACTATGAATTAAACATACGATAAATTCAGTAATATGGATTTTGCGAAAATATTAAGATATATTTTTTAATTAATTGGAAACTATGAAAAATAATCAAGTAACTATATGTAACAGACGAACAAAAATGAACTTTCACAAAAATACTCACTAGCAGTATACGCTTGCTTGATAACATTAATCTCGTGGTTGGACATGGTGCACATGACTTCGATGAGCACATCTTCATCCGTTCCAATACCGGCTGTGGCGTCATGGAGTTCCTTCGCATAGAATTGGGGTAGAGGCGTCATGAGAGCCACTAGGAGATCTTCGAATTTACCACTGGTTTCACTTTTTAGGTCTGATACTAAGTCCTGTGAAGAAAAATTGCGTTAATTACACACACAGGGTAGGCCTTCTACCTAAAAAAAAAGGAACAAGATTTTAATTTGTTGCCACTTGTGCAATAAATTGTTGGTAATCCTAAAAATACATAATCGATGCCTGACAATTTAAAGCTCCATTTAGATAAAATGGAGCGTTAAATGATAGAAACACGTGGAGACCACAGTTAGAAAATTTCATACAAAATATGGTCGGAATAGTGTCACTTCAACTACTAAGATATTAATTAAATAAATCAAAGCGGATCCAATATCCGTTGGGATGTCAAAAAGACTGGTCATACAAAAATAAGCCGTTTCAATATCAAAGCAGTGCAGCAGCATGAGTGTCGGTGACAACTAACAATCCGGGAACCTCAATTCGGCGTCGTGGCGGCGGCGACAAGAATTGCAAATTTTAAGAAGCACTCTGCAGCCTGAAATAGCCACATAAAAACAATGGTTTTTTTGCCGAAATTGAATGTTATTGATGTGTTTTTATGGACGAGAAAATGTGAATGTCACGATTTGTCACGACTGAACGACCTTTCATGTCAACAAGCCCACGACCACCCGTGCATTAAAGGAGATTTAACGTTGCACCAACAAAACAGCCACATTTTTGTAAAATGATCATGGAAAATTTGGACAAAGGAGTGTGTATGTGCATGCGAAGCAGTTAATATCATTGGCCCGATGTGTTATTCTATAAATAACCTCGTTCTACTTTATAATTCAATAAAAAAAATGTGATTTCTATTTAATTCAAATATTGCGTCCTTTGCGTGTTAGGACACTCCCTTTATTTCGTAAAAAAATATAAAAGTCAATTTTTCATCAAATGAATGATCGATATGCGTGTTCATAAATATCATTATATTAATTAAGTTACAAAAAATAATATTTTAAAAAGGACAATACACATACAATGTGGAATTATTGAATAATACCTATTCTATAAAGAGTATGGTAAATTATGATATACCTAAGAAATAAGAAATTACCAACGCTTATTGACTTATTATATCTACAATTTACTACTTTGATTATAGAAAATATCACTATATTATATGAAAATAACATAAATATATTTCATATCGTCTATATGAGAATTATAAAATATTAAAACAACCCAGATTTAATGTTCTGTTAGTGCTGCTGTTGTCTCTTTAAACCATAGATTTGCCCAATACGTTATTACTCAATTTCTACTAAAGTGGGGAACCTATATCTAGTTTTATACTATACACATGTATAATCATGAATATAAGAAAAAGTTATCTTGGAGACCATATCAGCAAAGTAAACAACTCATAAAATTTTATATCTTCATCCTGAAAACTGCCTGGACATAAAATGCCTAGTAACATTTCATTATAGATAAACTTATTATAATTTATTATGTAAACAATATTACGAAAATGGTTTATATACATTTCTAGTTACTTATAAAGGAAGCTCAAATGTCATAGGTTGACAGCACATCAGCTGACATTGACTGATTAAATCAATTTGCCCGTACAGTACGGTCAACAAGAAGTGGCCGCTCTGAAGTTAGGTCTTGTAAATATATGTGTACAGTTTACTAGGGAAAAAAATCTAAAGTAAAACTAATATTAAAATCAAATTTTTGTAACCATCTATAGCTAACTTTAAAGCGGCCACGACTTATTGACCGTACTGTAAGTTATAACCCATTGAACAAAACAACGGTAATGGTAGAAATCGATGCCAGATAGAGATTTATGAATCTTAAATAATATATTAATTATTACTAATTATTAAAAAAATCTATAATATTATTTCATTAAACTACTATTTCATTAAACAACGTATCTTGCCAATTATTCCTTTTTATTATTATAATGTTATTCTTGAATAAACGAAAATGCAAATTGATCATTGATTTAATAATTATTCTAACAGCATATATGATATTCATAAGAAATGTGCTTGTTTTATATTAAAACGTTTATATGTGAGAATTAAAAATATCTTAAAATTATATCTTAATATATCCATCGCTTTACAAGAAGTTCGCTCGTTATACAACCTATACTGTCCTTATGTAGCGCTTTTTTTGATAAAATAAATATTTTAACCTAAAATACGTATATAGGTTCAAGTGACGTAATATAGTAGACCAAATTTGGCACACTGTCAGAAAGTAGACAAACGGTCATTGCCATGCCTTTTATTCACATCGATTATTTACTACAGACGAAAAAAATATTATTCATCTGTAATATTATAGTCTCTATAGTCAATAATGGGTTATATCTAAATTAAATTTATTACTTGGCTTAAAGAACTAACGCAATTGTGGCATAGTTAGGAAGTATATGACTATACAAGAACAATTAGCGTTGAGTTCCGCCACTCAATACTTGCGTATTGAGTGGCGGAACTCAACGCTCGAAACTCAAGCCTCGAAAATTCGGCGGAAAGTGGGGAACCGAAGTGTTAACACTAGATTTGCAGGTTCTCTCTGCCTACTCTTTTACTTGCGGGATACAGCGTGAAGCTAAAAAAAACAACAATGGGTCAATCCTGCTGGGATTGTGTATAACTAAAAGAAATAACATACCTTTCCATACAATGTTTTGAACTCGAAAGCAATTCGTAGGCGTTGCTCGTTGCTTCGTCTGGTCAAGACCTGTATTATCGCCTTCTCATCTGTACCGAATCCTTTCATAGCCTTGCGTAGGACTGCGGCATCGTCGCGGGGGTCGAAAGGGTTGACGGGGACGACAGTTGGTTTGGACTGTAGGACAAATGGAATATATGAAATTTTCGTTTTTTTTTATTTGATCGTTATGTATTAGTTACTATTACAATATTAGAAATGTTAGAATACGATTTGTTAGCGACGAAAGCACAGTTTAAATAATGATTTAGCAATATGAATGACAATTTTTGTGCTCAATAACTAGAACAGAACAGAACAGAATATGAATGACATGAGCGTATTATTAGTTTATTTCTTCTAAATCAAATCTTTATAAAAAAAAGTATTAAACTAATGTTGATCTCACTACTAACTAGCCATAATTCCTATTGTAGCGCAGACGCAAAAACAGAATATTATGCAAATGCAGAGTTCTTTATTGACAGGACCAGGATGTACATCCTAATTATCATATAGCATATGGCTTTATTCACATTTCAAACAAATGTAAGAAAGGCCGTTACCGTATAACGAAACGACTTGAACCCACGCCGTATACCAATTGACGCCCTATAAACGCTGCGCATACTCGAATTCGACGTGACCGAAGACATATTAATTGTTTCAATGAAGACTTTCACGAACTAAACGTATGAGAAAATTCGCGCGCATCAATCATCACAACACAAACACAAATTAAACTAGATATTTTGAAAAAGAAAACCCAGATTATTAAACTACATCCATAGTGGGGACCAGAGAGAAGACTGAATCGCTTATTGTGATAAATGTATGAGACGAAGTGAGCATAACAATGTAATTGCAGTAAACTGTTCCTTGAATAGAGTCACTGCGTATAGGTACGGTACGAGCATCTTATAGCTGATGTCGAATATATGAATGATACATTTTCAACTTGTTGTCAGTTATGTAAATATGATATTTAATTAAAAAATATAAATAAATTATTTTAAAAATGTCCTATCCTTTTCCTAACTACGATGAAGTCATCACCCATATAATCAATAAATTTGAGAAATATTTTTATTTTTCTATAATTGATAGATTCTACAAAACTGCTAAAATTACGTGTTAAAAGCCACAACAAATTGGCATAAGTAAAACTGCATCTTGGACAGCCTTAGCTCCAGTAGTATTCATTTTTAAAATCGAAACTTAAATACAAACTAAAGCTTGTAATAGGCTTCTTGTAAGTACTGAAAATGTGAACTAGTGATAAAAACAATCGTTAATTGAATAGCGGTATTTGTAGCGTATTTTTAAGTTTTATTTGTAAACTTACAGGAACTCAAAAACCAATCGTATCTGATATAAAAACAAAAAAAATGTGAATTTTCACGTAAATTAGTTAATAAATAATTAAAAACACGGTCAAATGAGAGTTGAACTCGCCCACCGAGAGTACTCGCCCACCGTACCAATTTCAGGATTGAGGGTCGACGGGAATATGACTTATAAAAGTTGGCAAACTTAAGTTTGCAGGCGTATGCACTTATTTTGTATGAAGTGAACTACAAATATAAGTTTGTGATGATTTTTTTCTGTGAAATATCTACAAATTTTTTGGCAAATTTTATAACTGTAGGTTCAACTGAAGTACAGTTAGAAATATAGGTTTTGATTAAGCGGCCAATGTCATAAAACATGCAGCAAAAACAATGCATAAATGCTCGTATCTTGTGATTGTGTTGCTTTAGAAGCTTGCTTGCGTGCTTCAAAGGATCACAGACTTGGATGTCTGATATAAATTTCAGCTTGAGACCTAAAATAATCCTATAAGGATTGAGTTTTTTTCCTTTTGAGGTTCGGAACCCTAATATGGAATTCGGAAAGAAGATGTTTAATAAGTAATGATTGAAAAATTTAAAATATATATTATTAGTATAATGTAGTTACAAGCTATTGTGTTAGTAAATATACAAGTTAATTCTACATTTTAACTATTATTAAAAAAATATTATAAAGTACTTGGTTGGCATGTTACTTTTATAGTTTTATAACTAGATGTAGGTCATGGCAATAAGATAGGCATAGAAAATGAATGTTTATATAATTTTTTTTATTTATGAACTGATTAAATTTAAAATATTTTTTTTTTTAAGGATAACTAAAATGTATAAAGCAGAAGTGTAATCATAAATGGGATTTGTGAATAGCATTTTCATTCAACATAAAACAATTGGACTCATGCCACTTATAACTATGTAATCTGATTAAAATAGTACAATAGTGTGTAGTGTGAATCACTGTGGTGATGACTAATTGGAAACTTTTTTTACAAAATATTTAAACTTCATTTAAATTTGTTACTTCCTCACTTCCTCATGATAAATAATAATATGTACATATATAAAAAAATGGTAATAATATGTATAACGGTAATAAAATGTGTTATGGTTATAATTTTTTTTTTGTAGATAAATGGCTTGATGGTATGGATAATTGGTTCAGTGATAGTTCCATTCATATCGATGTTCGGTGTAACGCCTAATATTCTTTGTAAATCTTATATTTAGTAATTTATAATACAAAGCAAACAATATAAACTCAAATATATATATATATATATATATATATATATATATATATATATATATATATATATATATATATATATATATATATATA
>JAATLQ010037891.1:14850-30017 GCA_013421005.1 Heliconius erato x Heliconius himera | reverse complement strand
TTAAAATGATTTACACACTTTATGTTATTTGGGTAAATTAATTTAAATAAACCACAGAAATGCACATTTAATAAAGCATTTTAAAACTCTACAATAATGTTTTGCTTATCACAAAATAATAAATAGATACAGGATATAGCTACACTGCTTACAGACTTATTACCTTTTGAGCTGAAACCTACCTGTACTACAGGGGGCCCTGATGTAGATCCTTGAGAATAGGCGGAAGGATATGCTGACTGAGAGGATGGGTAGCCTTGAGGAGAAGGGTAACCTTGAGGAGAAGGATAGCCTTGAGCAGAAGGGTAGCCTTGAGCAGAGGGATAGCCTTGAGCGGGGGAGTAGCCTTGAGAGGGATAGCCTTGAGCAGATGGATAGCCTTGAGCAGAGGGATAACCTTGAGCAGGAGGGTAGCCTTGAGCGGAACTTGGTGGAGGATAACCCTGACCGGGATAGCCACCCGGTTGTGGTTGGCCTTGTGGTTGAGGGTAACCTGAACTAGGGTACCCGGCCGGGGGTGCCGGATAACCCATCGTTGGCATGCCTGGCATTGGCATAGGGTTTCCGAATGATTGCGGAGCGGCGTTGCTAAATCCAATATTGTGAAGGTATCTTTGCTGACCCTTAAAATGAAATAAATATCTACATAAATCTATATTACCTTCTCGATGAGTGTAATCCATTCATTTTGTGATAAACAAAACGGGCAAAACTACTTAAAGGCTACACTGTCACACTTTACTTACTTGGTAAGGATTCATTTTGGAGTAGTTAAGTACGCGTTGCTATTAAGTACCTACAAAAAATGTCGATATAAAAGTAATTATTATAGAAATAAAGATTTTTTCTCGTAAAATAAACACGTTGACGTTTAAGTTTTATTTAAACTGTAATGACGCTCACTTGACACTGGTTGTGAAACGTATCTGAATATGTAGTTTGTCTACGGTACTTTGTATTGTATGGAGTATAGTATAAAGATAACTGCTCCTTGTTGGAATTTTCGTTTTCATCTGACAATGACAAGGGACAGTATGTCAGTTACTTACTTTTTGTAGCATTCAGAAATACACCAGCCACAGTCCATAGACTATATTTATCCAAGTAGCAGTCTGTGGCAATCAGTATTGCCAGACTAAAGTAATTTTTACTTTTTACGAATTACTTTTTTTAATAAGAATAGTAGAGACCGTCTACTCTTAAACTGAACATAAAAACACATCATGTGTAATTACAATTATACATACAAGCAATTTGTAATTTGCCGCTTAGTAATCGTCATAGCAAGAATTATCATCAGCAAAATAAAAATTACGTATAATAAATAAATAATATAATATTAAGTCGCCTTCGAAAAGGCAACGAATTTACCTCAAATCGACATAAGAAGATTTTGATTTGTATTTTTTTAGATGAACTGTAATATCATTTCATCTAGAATTCATAACAATCAATTTCATGACATTCCATGTCAACATAAAAATAATACTAGTTTTGTCCGAAAATTTTGGTGTTGACGCCTGTGTAGAAACTTGCCGATACATTTAATTATTTTTTAAAGCTTGATGGTCTCTAATAAAAAAATCCTTCCTTGAAGAATGTTTTTAATTACGTGCAACATAAAAAACTTATAGACATATGTTTTTTTTGCTTTTATGAACTTAAAAAACACTATTGTTTATTTCATTAATTATTCTCAGATGGTCAACAAATTGATGCATCAAAATGTACTAAGCAGGCAAGACAACACAACATTTTTCACTGTTTTATCTCTATGATAATCCTACAGTTTCTTCGATGCTATGTTGTCGAAGGTCAACCAAAGTCTTCCTTTACCTTTATCATAAATCTTTATTGCCATCCTGACTGTATTTTGAAATGTTAATTCAGTATTGCTTAAAGCAAACCGAAAATTTCATTGAATACTCAACATCCACCACTCACCACACGATTCAAACGGATGGGCTGTCAGAACTTTCCACTTCCAGAAATTCTACAATCACATTCGATTTCTGACATTCTAAGGGTATCTTGTAAGTATATGATCGGTCTGTGTAAACACGAGAACAATACAAGAATGATTCAAAGGCGGCGATCTTTCCATATTTTCTTGAGCTTTTCATTAGCAGAACGCGCAATAGCACACTTTTTTTCCCCTATCCCCTTCACAACTACCAGCATTTCGATATTTCCTTTAAGTCGGGGCGGTTGTTAGTCTTATGATTCACAATCATCATTTTAGGTTTATGCCTGTTTATGGTGAGAGAAAAATTACAGCTGCTGCAAATATTATATAGAATAACTATTTATGCCGATTGCCGATAACATATATATAATACATCAGGCAGACTAAGTCAATTACGCATTGAACATTGTGTAGTCGTCTCAACTCCGTGAATATCCGCAATGTTCGACTTTAAAGATAAAATTGTATTTATTACCGGAGGATCTATTGGTATTGGCGCTAAAGTAATTGAGTTTATGCTTAATGAAAAAGTAAAGGTGAGTTACTAAATATATTGTTTTTCTACAAAAAAATCTTATATCAATTTTATTATCTGTGTTAATGAGAATAGTGATTTTTTTTTAATTACTACACTATATCATGTCTTTTAAAATTTTCGATTTGTCTTGTAATTTTTTTTATAATAAATTTGGCATTATACGTATATATTTTTAAGTGTATCTATTATTTTTTTATTTGAATTGGTTCAATTTTCTATTATAAAAAATATTTCAAAATAAAACAATGATGAAGCTATTTACATGTGTTTATCAATATATTTTTATTCGCATCTTATGGGTAGTGGTGAATAATATATTGCAGTACATAATTTTTTTTACTTATATTTATTAATAATATTTAAAATCGTTCCTATTATACGTTTTAATTTTTATTCAAAATATTTTAGCGTGTTCTGATAATTTAAAATAATTTTAAATGTAATCATTTTCTCTATAATATATAAAATTAAATAATTGCACTACGAGAGCAATATTTTTCCTTTTCCCATAGGAGAACTTCCCTAATGTCTTTTGAATCCCAGTTAAAAAATAAGTAACTCGCGGCGTTTCGCTGTTTCGTGCATAACAATCAGATTTCATATTTAATTTATTATCTCTATATATAATAAAACAGTAAAAATATTTTGTCTGTACATTTAGTAATTTTAACTGCAAAAAGAATAATAGAAAGCAAAATATATTTTTTTATTTCTTGTCAGTCTGTCTGTCTGCCTGCCTATACGTATGGTTACATTTTTCTCCGAAAGTACTGAACGGATTTACTTAAAACTTTCACACAGCCTAACATTTAAAGTTTATGTGTCTTGGTTATATAACTGTTTATAAAAATATACATATTTAAAGCACCATTGTTAAGAGTACAAGCAATCAAGTAAACAAAATTGAATTGTTAGTGAAGGTTACCTTCATAAATCATAACAGGGAAGTTTAAGTTGTAATTAATTCTACACAGAGATAAAGACCGATTTCATCTTCAAAGAAATATTAAGTAAATATTCGTTCGTTCGTTTGAAACAAATCTATTTAAAAATGCCTAAAAACAACCTTTCTACGCGTACTTTGTAATAACTACATATTTATCAATTGTACATATAGCCAATAATATTTGTAACTAATTTAAAAACTGTACAGGAATAATAGTTAATATGCAATCATTACAGCTATTTTACAAAGAATATTATGAGTCCTTACCCAAATCAATAATTTAATATTTAAAGCTGTTTCTAAAGAATTAAATTAAATTGTTCATTGATATCAGCACATTTAACAGAGTTTTAAAATTATGATGAGACGTACATAACAAAGGTAAAAAGAACGTAATATTACAAAAATATATACGTATAATTTTATTTTTATTTTTTATTTTATTTAATAGGAAGCCAACGTTGTATACAGTAATAATTCTTATGCTAAAAACAAAACAATCTTAAGAGACTACAACATAAATTGTATACCGCACCTATAGGCTAACTTGACATGCATCATCAATTCTGTTTAGTAAATCAATAATTATGTAGTTTAAGCGGGCGAAGCCGCGGGCGGGCCGCTATTATTAAATATAGATATTTACATGTAATAAATATACACCTACTTACATGTACATAATTATATGTAGATATGATGATTTTCTGTAATTTTTTTATTTCACATTTTTTTCTTAGTTTTTTATAATTGTACTATAGGTATTTTTTACCACTGTTTGGCAGTCATTTCTAGTGGTAGACTGCCGATTGGAAGAATACACAAGAATATACATTGCTTGCTTTAAAGTTTAAATATAATAAAATACCTCAATTTAAACTTAGGTAGAATATATAACTATCGATATGTTTTATATTTTTTGTGACTGCAATGTACCAGTATAGATCTTGACATTTTTTATAGCGAACAGCTCAGTAGGTAATAAATACCATATGGAAAATGATCTTAAAAGAAATTGAAACGTAATATTTTATGTATAAACTTTGAGGCCAGTCGTGGCGCGGGGGCACAAAGTGTGACTGTAAAACCAACTGGTTGTGGGTTCGATCCCCACTCGAGGAGATGAAATATTGACTTAAATTTATATTTCCATTTCTTCGTTCTGGTCTCAAGTTCACACAACACGCAATGCCTCCAGAATTCGGCAGAAAGTGGGGAACGGAGTGTCTAAACACTAGGGTCCCCACCTTGCCTACCCTGTTATGTGCGGGATACAGCGTGAAGCTGATTAATTTTTAAACTTAACGAGTTTCGCACGTAATTATGTATTTACTTATACAAAAAATATAGTAGAAAAAGATCGCTGACTAAAAAGAATCTAGTGTTAAAACATTACGTTCTCCAATACGCCTCCAATTTAGAGACGTCATATATTGAGTGGTGGATTTAACGTTGCGCTTTTGTCTTATGGGATCAGATAAATAAAAATAATTTAAATATAATCATTCCCCCGAGACAGACACAATCTTACTACTACATGCATCAACTATAGGCACGGTGTCTATACACATAAACCTAGGTCTTTTTAGCTTCACGCTATGCCTCATCCACGCAGAGCAGGAGAACCTGTTGTGAGTGTTAAAAATCTTCGTTCTCTACTTTGGCGAATTCTTGGAATATTGTGTATTGAGTGGCGGAACTTCTTACCAGAACGATGAAACGAAAATATTAAAAAATCATTACCTCGAGGGGGAATCGAACTCACAACCGATTACAGTCGCATGTTTGTGCGCCAGCGCCACGAACGGCCTCAAATTAAAGTACTTATTAACCTGTGATATATCTTTGTAGCGTTGAATTCCGCCACTCAACACGCAGTGTCTCGAAATAAGGCGGAAATGGGAACGGAGTGTTTTGACAGTAGGTATTCTTTGCTTAACCAGCTAAAAGAAAGACAAAGTGTAAAGTATAAAATTTTATCTCAAGCGGGATTGTTAGGTAATGAGAATAGAGTGCCAAACGTTACGGCTTATTACTAGTTGGCGCGCGCGGCTTCGATCGCTTATTTGCACCCTTAGGGGTGAATTTAATGAAAACTACGGAATACGTGTTCAATAAAATATTTTTAACAGTCTGTATTTATTTTTTATAAAAATCGGTGGCGATTTAAAGATTTTTCCATACAAACTTTTAATCACTTATTTGCACCATTAGGGGGTGAATTTAAAAAAAAACCATGAAACACGTGTTCAATGAAATGTTTTTAAAAGTCTGAATTTCAAATTTTATAAAAATTGATGACAATTTAAAAAAAAATCCATACAAACTTTCAACTCCTATTTCATCCCTTTAGGGTTAAGATTTTTCAAAATCCCTCCTTAGTGGATGTCCAGATTATGAAAATAAACATCTGTCCAAATTTCACGTTTCTACGCACAGCGGTTACGGCCGTGCGTGCGTCTTACCTCAGTCAGTCAGGTACATGTTCTTTTATATATATAGATAGATAGATTACATTAATAAACGATAACGACGAAACGACGTTGTAGGTGGATTTCTAAAACAATCGATGTTTAGAGTGGTCTTTGTGGTATTTTACCAGCCTTTTAAAATTGATTGAGATATTGTTTCAAAGTTAAGTGGTTATTATGTAGACAAATAATATATTCAAGTAAATATTATGATAACATTACGTTATCTATATATTGAACGATTTATTGAGAGAAATGCATCATTATAGCATAAATTAATCCTATCATCTTCTGTAATCACTACAAATAGGTATTATATAATCAAGATTAATGTTAAAATAAATAGAAAGAGGCCGTCGTGGCGCAGGGGCACAAGTCTGTGACTGTAACGCGACGGTTGTGGATTTGATCCTCACTCAATCATTACGTTTATAATAGAAAATTAAAAATTTTAAAGCTCTTTAAGGGCCGTACGTAAGCAGATTTTTTACAATTTTATACTCCCCCATCTCCTATGTCATTAAAAGTCCTCAAATCCTCCGGTCCGCAATCCTCTTACCACCATGACGCCTTTTTAATTAATTTTTATTTTGATACTTTTAAATATATATTTTTTTTATGAGACACATACAGATATTTTTTTAAGCTACTTTCTAAACTGTTTCATCCAAATTGTGTTTTTTTTATTAATCTATCATATTTTTAAACGATAAAAAATGTTGCAATGTTTTGTTACATTATTTCATTTGTTTAATGTTATAAAAGTAGTTAAATTTAGACATTGAGACCATAGTAAAGAAAAATTTAAGAGATATTATATAGAAGACTTTTTATATTTACACATAAGATTCCAAAATGATGAATGAAAATTCTAGCTACAGCAATGTAGATTGCAAAGAAGTATTAGTACTGTTATGTATTTTTTAAAGCTCAAAGGACAAGAATTTCGTGAGAATTATCCAAAAATTGATAATACAGCTGGTTTTGTTTGGTTTTTATTTTTTTCACGAATTACAATATTTATTACAATATTAATAATTTCTTTTATTTATGTTTACTTATTATGTTTGTTCATTTTAAATAGTTAGGTTTTTTTTGTAATATTAAGAATCCCCCTTAATAACTTTTACTTATTTGTTTGTTCATTTCAATTGTACAGGTATTTTTTCTAATATTTAGGATTTTATTTCCTTTTATTATATCTACCCTTGATTCTTTTTCGGTGTATTTTAATTATTTAGGTCTATATTTTCTTACTTTCGTAATAAAAATAATTTCATAAATATATTGAAAATAATATTTGAATACTTCAAAATAAGGACTCAATCGTATTTCAGAAACTTTTGGAAACAAAATAGGTGAGCGTCTATTTTAAATTATCTTGCTTAAATGTATTATAGTTAAAATCTGTAATCTACTAAGGGTTTTTAACATTAAGTAGGGTACATTATCACTTATGTATAGGATTCCATTATCTACATATTTTCTAAGTTTTGAGAGTCCTGTTTACCTACTTCGAAATCAAAGGACTTTTAATAAGAGGCCTCTCTAACTTAAAATACAGATATAAACTACTTCTTCTTATAGATATACATAAGTACGTCTTTTACTATTTATCTATTATCGTACTGTTAAAGTAATTTAATATTATATGGAAATATATTATAGTTTACGAAAAAATATGGTGATTGACTATAAATTATTTCTCTTTTATTACAGCATATAACAGCTTTAGACATTGCAGGCGATAAGGCTTTGCATTTGCAAAATGAACTCAACGAGAAGTACGGTGCAAATAAAATTAGATTTATAAAAGGTGACGTAACAAATGAAGACCATCTTATGGGGGCTTTTGATGCCATCTTAAAAGATCATGGTTACGTCGACGTTGTGGTTAACAATGCTGGAATTATGAATGACAGTAAAGAGATGTACAAGAAAGAAATTGAAGTCAATCTGGTGAGACTTTATACAGTAGATAATTGTTTAACTAGTACTATAAGAATATTTTCTTTTTTAGCTTTACACTGATTCTTGCATAGAAGAGAGTAAGCAGAAGGAACTTAATGATAAGGTCCCGCCTAATATACGAAACATTAAGCGGTGAGTTTTGATAATGAGATGAAATCAAAGCTCCTGGCTGTATCTAATAAACCCTCATAGTTAGAGATTAAAAAAATATTCAAAATAATATAAAAGCAGAAATGTAACACGAATTTGTGATTTTAATACTTTTGTTTGTCCCCATATCTGTTTTTCTATTTGTACACTTGCAGCTGCCGAATCTAATAATTACTGGACGTTTTTAACTTTGAACTTTTATTGTTGTTTAGCTATTAGGCCTGAGCAGAGTGTATTAAATATGATTTTGAAAACTTCTACACTTGATGTAGAAAAACCTTGTGTAGAAATAATTAATAGTGGCCTTAAAAAATGGTGGAATGTGATGAGCATTTAGCATTGATGTATAAAAATTATAGATTTGGCATAAAAACACATTGGCTCCTCCGATCCTCGATGGTTTCCTCTGAGCGCAGCTTATTAGGGGAGAGTAACCCATATTGGACCACTTTCGACATAATGGCAGAAATCACAAGATCCTTCGAAGTTATAAAAATGCAACAAGACTTTCGAAGTACCTTGTTTCTTTAGATATATAATATCATTCCGTTGATATTGTAACCTAATGGTAACATATAAATAATAGGAATAATTGGGAATTAAGTAAAGGAAAGTTATTATTACGAATCATTATTATTAATATTCATTCATTAAACATTATCAACTTGAAAATATTTCTAAAATAATAAAATATATGAAGTCAATTGTGAACAAAAATACTTATTTTTATCAAATTAATTTAAACTTTTTATCAAATCTTTAAATTATTCAAACAAAATTAAAGTTTTATAAAAATCAATAATAACACCTCTTAATGTTGCAACAATAGCTTAGGTTTTCGATAATGACATCACAATCATCTGTATATATTGCACCGGTACAATTAAGGAACTTGAGGGTGGTCCAATATACAGACCTTGGTAGTATTACGGTTCTCCAAAAAAAATTAATCATAAACTCTAAAGATTGATATTATTTTACTAGCATATTAGGCACTATAAAATGTGTTTCCTTAAGTAATATTTTACGAAACTGCAACTTACCTTCACGTTCAAAAATATCCTTAGCCAACAAGCTCAAAAATAATACCAGTACACTACAAAAACAATTTATTAGCGTCACGGCTATGATGCATGTTCGACGTCAGTCAATACAAAATGGCGGGGTGTTAGTGGCACTACCGTCGCATATTGTGATCTTGCCAGAACAATAAAATGAAGTTAATTGGCTGAGATATAGCATCGGTCCAATTTAAGCGCCGGTCCAATATTGGTTACTCTCCCCTACATACTTCTGAGGCAGTATCCCAGTATATTTTAAATAATATATACATAACATTTGACCAATTGTTAGTAATAGTTGGACTATTTTTTTATTGGAAGAGAGTTCCCAGTTCTAAGAAAGATTTATGGTTATAACTCACTTAATATCAACATTACACGACATCGTATGCATGTTCCGGCGAGTCGAGCGAGCGAGAGAATTCCGCGGAAATTGGGGAGCAGAAGTATTTCTATAGAGACGGAGTATCTTAACACTAGGTTCCCACGTTCCCTCTGTCTACCCTACTATGAGTGTGAAGTGAAATGTGTCTGTGTAAAGTTAAAAAAAAGAGAATTATGTATATAATATACATTTGGGCTAATTAGAAATAAATATAATACCTAAAATATTGTATTTCTTATTATGTCAGACAGCGGTAATAACGACTACATTGAAAGCCTTAGATATAATGAGTAAAGAAAACGGTGGTAAGGGAGGAGTGGTCCTAAACATGTCATCGATTGCAGCGTTATTTCAAGATCATGTTCTTCCAGTATATTTTGCGACTAAGAGTGCTGTTTTACAGTTCAGTAATTGTATTGGGGTAAGTTAAATTAAATCATAAGAATATTTATATTTTGCAAGACATTGAGCGCCGTTAAGTTACGTTTCTCAATATATGTAGAAACGCAGTGTTCTGACACTGGATTCCTTCTGCTATGTTCAAAAATCTATAAAAACATTTATATATATTTTCAACATTTGAAATTTGAAAATATTCAACATGTCGGTCATATATTTGAAACTTTTTTAAAGTAAAAAATTATATCTAGCTTTTATTTCAAGATTAAATAAGATTTTGTAAACCAAAGAAAATTTTATTAAAGTTCCTCTACTTTAACAAGAAGAAAATGACTTCAAGTTCATGGGCAATAAAGCTATTTAGATTACGTGTTGGTTAGATAATTTTAATAAAATCAAGTTACTTATAACTCGTATCTATTAATATTTATAGATATATAGAGGTCAGTCGTGGCGCAGGGGCACAAAGTATGACTGTAAGTACAACTGGTTGTAGGTTCGATCCCCACTCGAGGAAATGAAATATTTATTTAAAATTATCACACAGCGGTAAAATTAAAGGAGCACAAAAAATGTTTTCCGGTTCATTTAAGTTCGAAATGAATATGAGACAACAGAAATAAGGGTTGAATTTTTTTTTAATTTATAAAGAGCTTGAATAACTTTACCTATGCTTCTGATGTACAGGATAGAATGCTCTTTCAGTCATTTCCTTGTGCAAATTGTCCCACTCTTCAATCAGCGCCAATTTTAACCTTCCTAGGATATGGAATTCTCTCCAGTACTCTTCGTCGAATCATGTGCCAGACATGCACTATCGGATGCATGTCTGGAGATCGTGCTGGCCAGTCCATTTGGGTAATTCCGACTTTATCAAGGTGATCGCAAACCACGTAATTCCAAGAACTTGGTAATGTATGTATTTGCAGTAAGGAAACCGCCATCAATTATGATCAAAGCGGGCTGTTAAAATCGGATTTTCCACCGTATGACACTGTTTCGGTAAAATTTCCTTGACTATTCCCTTCCATCGATGAAATTTACACAAGATCGGTATTTGTCAGAATATAAAACACGATTCTATTCATCGGACCAATCTTGGTGCTGACGAACAATGCATACTAACGATAATCTTGCAACTTGATGAACTGCCTAAAGTTTAGGCGCTTTGGCTGGTATATACGACTTTAAACCAATCTCATCAGCTTCAGCCTTTTTCTTATTGTTCTTTCACTTACATGTACGTTAAGCACTTCTTGCAAGAGATTTTGGGTACGATTTCTGCTTTGTCCCAGTCTCCGCACATAAAATCCTCTCTGTCTGTCTCGTTTCACATAACAGTGAATCACAGATACTGATACACCCAACATTTGACTCACTGAACGATATGTGTTACAAACGAGCGTTCGGGTCACCATTATCGTCGCCCACGGCAATACGAGGGTAATAATTTAAATAAATCAACCACTTCTTCTATTACCCATAAGTTATAAAAAATCCTCTTTAACTGTGCCGGTGTGTGTATTTTCATTTTTTCGCTCCGGTGTCGAGGCAAAGCGCCGCGTTGAGTTCCGCTTCTCAGCACGCAACACCTCCAGAATCTGACGGAAAGTGAACGGAGGCCCCTCTGCCTACCCTGCTGTGTACGGGATTCATCGTGAAGCTGATTTAATATTTTTTATAAACCGTATATGTAGGTACAAGTATACTTAATAATAGAGACGACCTACTACAGTACAGGCAACAAAAGCTTTTTAACTTAATTAATTTCAGCTTTTCTTTCTCACTGCATAATATGACGAAAATTATAGGAAGTTAGATTACATAAAGGATAACTTATTTTACAAATTTATATATGTATTTTTAATTTTTAGCTTCCAGCGTATTACAACAGAACTGGAGTGCGTGTATTGACTGTATGTTTTGGAGCCACAAACACTTCACTTCTTTCTAAAGAGAAATTAGGCAACTTCGATAAGAAAATTGAAAAAAAACTTCTTGATGATATTAGCACTCATCGTTTACAAAAGTAAGTTCTTTATTTTTTGGTTATAAAATATCTATCTATACTAATATTATAAAATTAAATAGTTAGTTTGGTTGAACATACTATTTTCAGGGACTATTGATTCAAATTAAAAAAAATATTTTTGTGCTGGATAGTGCGTGTAACGAGAAAAGCCAAGGGCTATATATAATATTGCATCACGTTGATCATATCAATGTGATGACTGTACTTGCGATCAGATGTAACTGGCACAAAAATGTATTAGAGATTTAGCTTCACGTATATCCCGCATATGGCAGAACCTAGTCTTAAGGTATTCCCTACTGTCCGGCCAATTTCAGGACATACGTGTTCAGTGCCGTAACGCAACGCTTGCTTTGTCTTGTTATTAGAGCAGGGGTTCCCAACCTTTTCTTGATCAAGGACCACTTTTTCATCATTCTTGGGAGCAGGGAGCACTATGTAGTTACAAGTCAGTCAGTCAGTGTCACAATCGTGTGACTATATACGCGACGATTGTGGGTTCGATTCGCAATATATCGTTCGCGGACCATATTTAGGCCTCGGCGGACCACTGGTTGGGAACCACTGTATTAGAGCGAGGTAATGAAAATAGTTAATTTCCGAAATTTGGAGTCTAAATTAAAATTTTCTGAGTTTGCAGGGTAGAATCAGCAGCCACAGCGATTTTAGAGGCTATAAAGAAAGGTGAAAGTGGTACCACATGGTTATCTATAGCGGACAAGCCTGCAAAAGATATTACTGATAATATTAAGAAAGCTTATTCCATTCTTAGTGAATTAGTTTTTAATTAATATTGTAAAAAAATAAAACTTTTTGATTTGTTTGTTCTTTTTCGTAAATTTATTTTAATTTTTGGGATAATAAAAATAATTACTGAATGATTAATTATTTATGCAAGAAACGAAATATATATTAATAAAGAAAAATTGTTAATATACCTTTATTTTTTATTATTATATTGTTAAACGTTGAGATACCAACCACCTTAACATTTTTCTATGAAATATGACATTTTTTGCGAGCAAAATAAAATAATATACCAAAACATTTAATTAACGATTTATTAAATGTATTATAGTATAGATCACTATACTAAAATTATTTATCTATTTTCCCTAAACACACTTAAATTATACTAATTTATTAAATCAAGACACGCACCAGCGTGTCCAGCAAAGTTAAAAAGCTGGAGACGCGCAAAGTGTATTTTACACGAAATATTTCAAGCTACTTTTGACCCCTTCATAACAAATTACAAAAATCATAAATCAATTAGTTGACATGCATGAAATTTAGCATTTTTATTAGAACTTTCTAGCTAGTGATGTATTTAAGATTTCAGCAATCTTCCAAAAATGGTTATGTATATATTATACTAGTGGGCGCGCGCGGCTTCGCCCGCTTATTTGGACACTTAGGGGTGAATTCTAAAAAACCCACGAAACACATAACATATAACAGCATCACTTTAAATGAAACCACAATTTTAGCTACTTTATAAAAGCTTAATACATTTTTTTTAATTCAATAAACGAAAAAGTATTTTTTTTCAAACAAAAGAAATAATAAAATTATCGTTGTAAAATAAAACGCCCCTAAAATAAAACTGGATGCAAAGTTCAAAGTTGTATAACCTTTAGTAGTATTTTTACGTTACGTTATTGGTATCTATACGTAACTAAGTCTCACGAAATATAGGTATGGATAAACATTGTAAAATGAAAAAAAAAATCCTACCTCTAAACTGTTGAGGTATCTTGATCAATTTCTTTAGGTATAGAAATTTAAATATTTTACCATATATGATGTTCCGTAAATGAGCGCTGACGCTTGCACCCTGTAAAATCTTAAAACTGATAATTTTTAATAAGAAAGTAAAAAAGTTAAGTATGAAAGTTACACCAAAGAATGACGCAAAATAAATAAATAAATAAAGAACAAAATATGTTAAATGGCAATAATAATTTAATTACAAAAAGTAATGATATCCCATCAAAAACATAAATATGAAATGGCAGCAAAGTGAAATGTGTCGTTCTGAAATCCATCGACAAAAGAATCTATATGGGTATCGAAGTTCGTGTTCACTCGACAAAGAAAGTTCGAAAGTTGACTTGGCTATTTTTTACAGTTAGGCACACTGGTATAATATAAAGTGGAAGTGTCAGCGCCCCTTTTACGGAAACAGCATATAGGGTAAAATATGCTGTTTCCGTAACGGTAGGTTTAGAAGACAGTTCTGCTGAGAAGAGCCGGCAAGAAACTCAACAGTTGCTCTTTTCAAAGCCAAAGGTACAATATATAATTTTATGACATTAACTGGCAGCTATCCTGCATCACATTCAATAGACATTAATTCCATACATGTTTATCTTCTAAATATTCTTGAACAGTGTAATAAGCTTTACTTGTTAGTATTTTTTTAAAGCTACTTTAAATTGTGGTAGTGGCAAACTTACCATACACTGCAGAAGCTTATTATATACACGTATATTATCTTTGTTTCTCGTTCCTATCGTATGTATATCACTATTTTTACTGTGACACTACATTTTGCCGGACAAACAGAATATTATAATATACAAATTGTGAAGCAACTGTAATAATACCTGCATCTTTAAAAACATCTCGCAGAGAATCTCGTGCTCTTAGGTTATAAATATATCTCACGGCTCTTTTTTGCCCCATAGCAACATTCTATAAGATAAAATTCTATGAAAATAGCTTTAGTGGACTAGTTGGGTAGTTTCAACGTCCGTCATATGTCTTTTTTTATTGCGAAAGCGGCAGAGCTGAGTTTATCCGCAAGTGCTTCCAAATGATTGACTCACTGTTTCCGTGGTTTTCTTGCTATAGGCGCGCCAATAGAACTGTTTATACATTTCGCTTAGGCCACGCGTTAAATCTAGCTAAATCTTTAAATCCACCACCTTTAAATCTAGCTAAATGAAGTGTTAAAGAAAATTCTGTTAGTGAGTGTGGTTTGGGCGAAGGTTCTACGGATCAAAAATAAATAAATTAAATAAATTAGCTTCACGCTGTATCCCGCACACAGCAGGGTAGGCAGAGGGAACCTAGTGTTAAGACACTCCGTTCCCCACTTTCTGCCGAATTCTGGAGGCATTGCGTGTTGAGTGGCAGAACTCAACGCCGCGCTTAACCTCGACACCAGAGCGAAGAAATGGAAATATAAATTTAAGTAAATATTTCATCTCCTCGAGTGGGGATCGAACCCACAACCAGTCGGTTTT